>CM018680.1:28191603-28319728 GCA_009363875.1 Mikania micrantha | reverse complement strand
TGTGCACAGTGATGGTTCGTCACAGTAGGGTTCGTGGATGCATGGAGACTAGTAACGGGTTCGTGAAAGCTACTAGGGTTCGTGGGATCCCTTATGACTTCGTGCAGGTTGTGGCTCCTTAGGGTTCGCTTGGGTTTTGCTCATGCACGATAGTTCGGATTGAAACATAGTTCGCCCAGTTGAGCAATGAACCACATAGGGTTGTTGTTGCTTAAGGTTCGTGATGATCCAGAGGGTTCGTGATGGCTTGATGATTCGGCACTGGTTCGTGAGATCCCCTCCCTAAGGGTTCGGCAGAAGGTTGGCGAACCATGTCGGTTCGTGGAGGTTCATTAGGGTCGGTCCGGCTTGTGAATGCAGGTTTGGCCGCCGAACCTGTTACCATCATCATCACCATCGTTGATCCACACTGTATCCAGACCTAGATCTAAGCTAAACAAGCATCAGAGAAGGTTTCTATGGCCTCGAAAGTGAATGTGGTTTGCTAGAACCGGCTAAAGGTCGGTTTAAACAAACCCACGTTCGAAAACCCTATTTCCCGAATCTTTCCAAGGCTCATACCTCGTTTTTGGCTGGACAAGCTGCGTAAATCTTGTACTTTCGTGTAGAGTTTGTCGAGAGCTTCGCGTGGACACCAAGAACGTCGAAATCCGTTGAGAAACGAGTGAGATACGCGCGATTGAAGTTCGGTTTTTAGAGAGAGAGAGGGTAGACGAACTATTAGAGAGAGAAAGGGTTGTTGGTGGAATTTATGAGCAATTAAGCCTTGTTCAAGGCTTTTATAGCTCGGGTGAAGTTCGGGTCCGTTTCGGTCGCTCGGTTCGCGTTTCCGGAACGTAACGCGTATTTTACGCGGTTTTAATTAAAATTAGTTGTTAAACTCATTAAAATGATGAGTTTCAAAATTGTAAAAATATAAAATAATTAATATAATTATTTTTACTCTTCGTGTGTTGTCAGATCGTTAAACATTCGAAATTACGTGTATACCCGCAATCGCGTACGTTTTCCGATCGTATTAATATTTTTAAAGTCGTTTAATCGTAATTATAAGTTCAACATTCGTATTATTATGGATCGTCACCCATAACTATACTCAGTCTCGCTTACAGATTACGATTTTTGTTGAATTTATTAATTGTTATAATATTCGTCTCGACACTACGCACTAACACTAACCTGTTACACCGACACCGCAGTATATATATAGGGCTCACTCTCGCTGCCCACCACTGTTTCGATATAACCAGTTACTGTTCTTGCCTAGTGAAATCGACTGTAATAAATAATAATACTTGTTTTCTGACTACTAAGATCCTGTAACACACAAGCACACATTATGAACATACTGAAACACATTGATTGAACTGAAACTGAACAGACACTGTTCTAACACTGTTTACAACTACATGACTATATGCACAAATGTTACAGTCTCCCCTAGTTAAGGGAATTTCGTCCCGAAATTAACTAGCCGAAGATACTGTAAAAAGATGAGGGTACTTAAGCTTCATCTGGTCTTCACGTTCCCAGGTGAACTCAGCACCGCGTTTGCCCTCCCATCGCACTTTCACGATCGGATACGGCTGCGTTTAAGTTTCTTGACCCCATGATCCATGATCTCAACTGGACGTTCTATGAATTGCATGTTGTTCTGAATCTGTATGTCTTCCAGTGGAATCTGAACATCATGATCCGCTAAGCATTTCTTAAGATTTGATACATGAAAAGTATCATGAACATTGCTTAGCTCCACTGGAAGTTTGAGTTTGTAGGCTACGGGACCAATCCGTTCCAGGATCTCAAAAGGTCCAACGTACCTTGGTGCAAGTTTCCCTTTCTTCCCGAATCGGACAACGCCTTTCCAGGGAGAAACTTTGAGTAAGACTCGGTCACCGACTTGGAACTCAAGCGGTTTCCGACGTCGATCAGCATAACTCTTCTGCCGATCTCGTGCGGCCTTAAGCCGTGACTGAATGATTGTGATTTTGTCTGATGTTTCCTGAATGAGTTCTGGTCCTACGACCTGTGAGTCACCAATCTCGGTCCAACAGACCGGTGATCGGCACTTTCTACCATATAGAGCCTCGAATGGTGCACATTGAATGCTCGTATGATAGCTATTGTTATATGAAAACTCAATGAGTGGGAGATGAGTGTCCCAACTTCCACCGAAGTCAATGACACAAGAACGGAGCATGTCCTCAAGTGTTTGGATAGTCCTCTCACTTTGGCCGTCGGTTTGGGGATGATACGCCGTGCTAAGATTAACACGCGTTCCCAAAGCCTTTTGCAATGATTGCCAAAAGCGAGAAGTGAAGCGACTATCACGATCAGATATGATTGATGTTGGTGTACCATGACGTGCAATGATTTCGTTGATGTACAATGTGGATAACTCTCCATCTTGTAATCCTCTCGGATAGGGAGAAAATGAGCAGATTTGGTGAGTCGATCAACGATCACCCAAATCGAATCGAAACCTCGCGGAGTTCTCGGCAACTTGGTTATGAAATCCATGGAAATTTGCTCCCATTTCCATTGAGGAATTTCAGGTTGCTGCAGAAGTCCCGAAGGCTTTTGATGTTCTGCTTTGACCTTTGAACAAGTAAGACATTTTCCCACGTACAGTGCTATGTCTTTCTTCATTCCCGGCCACCAGTAAGATGTCCTCAAGTCCTGATACATCTTGTCGGCTCCAGGATGAACTGAGTATCGCGACTTATGAGCCTCATCACAGATGAGTGTGCGCAATTCTTCAGACTTTGGAATCCAAATGCGGCCGTTGAGATATAACAACCCATCAGCTCGAGGTTCTAGTTTCTTCTCAATACCACAATCCAAGTCTGTCTTGAGTTGATTATCTGTTACTACTTGTTGTTGTGCAATACGAATCAAGTCTTTCAAGTTTGGCTGTGTGTTGATCTCCATGGCTCTTACACGAATCGGTTTGACTGGTTCCTTGCGACTAAGAGCATTCGCCACCACATTGGCTTTACCCGGATGGTAACGAATCTCGCAGTCGTAATCAGTTAGAAGCTCAACCCAACGTCGTTGTCTCATGTTGAGTTCTTTCTGATTGAGAATGTGTTGAGGCTCTTGTGATCCGTATAGATGACACATTTAGTACCGTACAGGTAGTGTCTCCAAATCTTCAATGCAAAGACCACAGCCCCTAACTCAAGGTCATGAGTAGTGTAATTCTTCTCGTGAACCTTAAGTTGTCTTGAAGCATAAGCAATGACCTTGTCCCGTTGCATAAGTACACAACCGAGACCAAGGTTTGAAGCATCACAGTAGACAATGAAATCATCACTGCCTTCTGGAAGACTAAGGATAGGGGAATTGCATAACTTCTGTTTAAGAAGTTGAAATGCATCTTCTTGTTTCTGTCCCCATATGAATGCTTGACTTTTCTGAGTCAATGTAGTGAGTGGCAAGGCAATCTTAGAGAATTTGCAATAAATCTCCTATAATAACCTGCCAGACCCAGAAATGAACGAATCTCTGTGGGAGTAGATGGAGTAGTCCAGTTCTTAATCGCCTCAATCTTGGCTGGATCTACATGAATTCCATCTTTGTTTATGACATGTCCTAAGAAGTGAACTTCCTTTAGCCAAAATTCACACTTTGAGAATTTAGCATAAAGTTGTTCCTCTCTTAGTAGTTCCAAGACTTTCTTCAAATGATCCTCATGTTCTCGTTCTGACTTGGAATAAATCAGTATATCGTCAATAAAGACGATAACAAACTGATCCAAGTAAGGCCTACAGACTCGATTCATCAAGTCCATGAACACTGCGGGTGCATTGGTCAGCCCAAATGGCATAACCACAAACTCATAGTGTCCATATCGAGTCCTAAATGCGTCTTTGGTATATCCTCATCATTTACTCTTAACTGATGATACCCAGATCGTAAGTCAATCTTAGAGAAGCAAGTTGCTCCCTGTAATTGATCAAACAGATCATCGATCCTGGGCAGAGGATATCTATTCTTGATTGTCAACTTGTTCAGCTCACGATAGTCTATGCACATACGAAATGAACCGTCTTTCTTTTTGACAAAGAGAACCGGAGCTCCCCATGGAGAGAAACTCGGTCTTATAAAACCTTTGTCTAAAAGTTCTTGAAGCTGACTAGACAGTTCTTGCATCTCAGACGGTGCTAACCGATACGGTGACTTCGCCACTGGGTTTGCTCCAGGGACGAGATCAATTCTAAACTCCACTTGTCGGACTGGTGGTAGTCCAGGCAAGTCTTCTGGAAATACGTCTGGATAGTCTTTGATAACCGGTACATCTCCAACTGCTTTCTTGTCAGGTTTCTTTTCCACCACGTGAGCTAAGAATGCATAATATTTCTTCTTCAGATACTTCCTCGCCTTGATGCACGATACAATCTTCAATTCGCGGCAGGGTTTCTCACCGTAGACTATCATCGTTTCGCCGGACGGTAGGGGAATTCGAATAAGTTTCTCCGAGCATACGATTTCAGCATTATTCTTAGATAGCCAATCCATTCCTACTATAACTTCAAAGCTTCCGAGAGTCATAGGAATGAGATCGATGGAAAAGAGATGGTCATTTAGTCTTAGCTCACAAGCATTAATGATGGAATCTACAACTATAGTCTTACCATTCGCTACCTCTACAGTATAGGGAACAGTAAGTGTGGATAGTTGCATATTAAGCAAAGAAGCAGTATGAGCAGAGATAAAGCTTTTATCAGCACCAGTATCAAATATGATAGGAACATAGTGATCATTGATAAGAAATGTACCCGTGATGACTGCCGGCTCTTCACGTGCTTCTGCAGTTCCAATCACAAAAGCACGAGCAACAGCAGTATTGTTATTGAGTTTTGGACACTGGTTTCTGAAGTGCCCTTCTGCCCCACAATTATAGCAGGCTCTTCCACCTGCAGCAGTAGAAGTTGTGGCAGCAGTTGTTGCAGCATTAAGATGAGCAGATCGACAAGTCGCTGCAAAGTGTCCCATACGCCCACACTTGAGACACTTCTTGCATGGAGTATTGGGTAGATGATGGTACTGGCATTTGGTGCAGAGTGGAAACGAACCAGTGTACTGCTTTCTGACATTAGCGGGTTGTGGCATAGCAGTGAGGGGAGTAGCATGAGTAGGTGCAGCCGCAGTCAACGCTGCAAAGTTCTTGATTGTCTTCTGTTTCTTCTTCTTGTGGTGATGCTGTTCAGGCTTCTTGCCTTCCTCAATCTGTGCTCTTTTAAATCCCTTTCGGGTGAGCACTCCCGATTTAACATACTCCTCGGTCAGAGTAGCACCGAGTTGAATCGCGGCTTCCAAGGTAGTGGGGTTGTTACCCATGACAGTTCCTCTAACAACCAGAGGCAACCCTTCAATGTATTTCTCTATCTTGCGGGATAGAGGAGTAACCAGATGTGGTACCAAAATGCACAACTCATGAAAACGAGTTGTATACTTGGCATTTTCGCCACTATCCTGCACCAGATTCCACATCTCCACTTCCAGTTTCTTTAGCTCGTGACGTGGACAAAACTTTTCCACCAGTAAATTCTTGAATCCATCCCATGGTAAGGCTAGAGCAACTTCACGTCCTCTGGTGTTCTTCTCAGAATTCCACCAGGTGAGTGCGCCTTTGTGAAATGCACTCGAGGCCATCTTGACCTTTAGATTTTCAGGGCATCCAGTGAAGTCTAGAATGTCTTCGATGCTTTCCAGCCACTGTAGTAGACCGGTAGCTCCCTCAGTACCAGAGTACTTTGGAGGCTTAGCATCGTTGAACTGCTTGAAAGTAAAGTTAGCAGTTCCAGCGTTTGTGGCATTTGAGTTGTGTGCAGAATCACCGGTACTTCCCCGAAGATTCTGGGTAATATCAGTGACCATGCCCGGGATTACATCCCTCATGTGAACAGCGATAGCTCGAGCAATCTTGTTAATTTCATCATCATTACCGCTTGTCGAACCCCCAGCATTTGGGTCTCGTCGAGGAGGCATTCTACGAATAGAAGCCACAAGCGGGTCAGTAATGAGAATGGATACAATTGAATTTTTCATGATAAGGTCAGTAATATATCCATACTACTAGTATTATCATTCAATTGTAATATGATCCAGTACACGTATAAGTTATCAACTTATTTGTATACTTATCATGTGAATATGTACGATGTCTCATGATCTCTCCACCAAACCTACACACTGACACTTTCCCGATATACCGAAAATAGCTTATATATAGGGCTCACTCTCGCTGCCCACCACCGTTTCGGTATACCACGATCATGCCCTTGCTAGCATTTGGCAACACGTTTGTACTGATTTGCAAGTGTGTTCCATTGATTAAGAATCCCATGAATCTTTGATCAAATTGAACTATGATTGATTCCATGATTGAACTATGATTATGTTATGCGTGCACCTACTAACAGTTGTTAACATGTAGAACTAAGTCATACGTGTGTTCTACACTTTCCTGTTAACCTATGTCAGCAAGTACCATGTATGTAACCTCTTAAGAGTTTCACTTAAGATTTACATTTATGATATGTTCACAACTTGGTTGATTCGCCATAATGTCTGGTTCATCCAAGTTTGAATTTCACTATGATTTGATTCACCAATGATTGTATCCCATGTGTTTGTACTCCATGTGTTTTGACTAATGTTCCATGTGTCCAGTTGATCCCGAATCCTCACTCCAAATACAAACGCCGGATTACCCCTAACATACTGAAATAAGCTTATATATAGGGTAAGCTCTCACCGACCCACCACTTACCTCAACACGTCAGCGTTAATCCGTCGTCTATATTTGGGGCTAAGATTCCAACTGTTGATTGGTTATGATTGTCTCATGATTTCTCTTGTTCCTTGATTCTGTTTATGATTGTGTAAACCATGGTCCTTAATTTACTAGAAACTAAGACCTTAGGTTTATGTATATGTGTCCTAGGTTAATCAACCTAGTTTCCCAATACTTAAAGTACTGAGCATAATGATTTCCTGTGAGAACTTCAACTAAAGAATACTGTTACACAGATTCTAAGTTATAAAGTTCCTATGATAATGAACACCTGATAATGATAACAATGACAAGGATTTCAAATCTAAGTTCTAAATTAATAGACCTCAACCTTTGAATTCCTATAGTGATATGACAAGGATCTCAAATCCAAGTTCTAAGTTAATAGATCTTGACCTTTGAATCCTATAATGAATATGACAAGGATCTCAAATCCAAGTTCTAAATTAATAGATCTTGACCTTTGAATCCTATAATGAATATGACAAGGATCTTAGATCAAAGATACTAAACTAATAGATCTTTGCCTCTAAATCCCATAATGAGTACGACAAGGATCTTAGATCAAAGATACTAAATTAGTAGATCTTTGCCTCTAAATCCCATAATGAATATGACAAGAAATTCATATCAAAGATACTGATAATACAGATCTTTGCCTCTGAATTTCTATAATGATCTCTGTGTGAGAATTTCAGATCAAGGATACTAAGAATATAGATCCTTGCCTCTGAAATCCTTAAATGCATATGTGTGAGAATTTAATCCGGTTTCTAAAATTATAGAATTCCGGTTCAAATTCTTTGACTCGATGTCTAATCTTAGAAAAATGTCCCTAAGATCTTTCAAGCTTATTGTAGACTTAATGCTCACTTAAGTTACTTAGATCCTAAGTATCCTCAAGCCTATAGCACTTAGTCCTATTGGGTAGCTTAGGTTATAGTCTAGGTCATTAAACATTGGGTTTTTCCTAGTTCTCTACAACCTTGGCTCTGATACCAACCTGTCACACCCCTGCGCCGCGTGCGGAATCCACAGCGCGGTGACGTATGATCAGTTGAATCATGCACAAGTATTGAATAAGAACAACCACAATGGATTACTACATTTCATAATGTTTAGACAGTTGATTAGTTACAGACAATCTATCTACCAAAAGTAAGACAACTACAGACCCAAAATATAGTTTACAAAATAAGACTCCAAACAAGACAATTAAACATTTAGGATTTAGTGAGTTTCTATTCCATCCTAGCATGTTTCTTCATCTTGTTCTATCTTAGAATGGTCTCCTTAGTTGTCCCTGAGAATGTCTTAAACCTGATTACCTGAAACACGTGAAAAGTAATTGTCAACTACAGACGTAGTTGGTGAGAACAATAGGTTTAAGCATTTGTAAACATGAGTATATGATATAAGACATAGGTAAGTTAAAGCATCATAAGATTCACACGGATGAGCTGCAACCCAAACTATCATCAAGTAAGAAAATGAGTGTAAACAGTCCAATCACTGTTCGCACGACAGCCGATAATATCAAGTCCCAAACCACGTTTGGAGTTAGATAATACGTCAGCAGTTTTGATAACCATATGACACCAGACCTGCAGTTGGCTTTTAAAAGCAAATTTAAAAGCCAACTCCATCCTGGATAAGAAAACAATGACACCAGACCTGCAGTTAGCTTTTAAAACAAATTTAAAAGCTAACTCCATCCTGGATAAGAAACAATGTGTCCGCTTTCCCTTGTTGTGATCACCCAGTACTAACGCTAATGAATATGATACTTGATGGGTTTATAAGTTTGTTTACAACAATGGACACCATGTTTTCTGAATCTTACTTTAACCGGATGTGTTAATGTCTTATTGAAAACCTGGATTTAACTCCACGAGTTGAATCCTTTGTTTATGTAACATGAAATGAATCTCTTGATTTGAATACCATGATGTGAACAACTTGACTTGAATACCATGTTTTGAACCACTTGATTTGAATACCATGTTTTGAACCACTTGATTTGTATACCACAAAATGAACCACTTGCTTTGAATACCATGATATAGTGACCTTGTGTAACAACAAGGTTTTTAACAAAAGAAAGAGTTTATGAAATCATTTATTTAAAAATGTTTATCCTTTAAAAGAACATTTGAGTAAAACTGTTATAAAACATTTCAAGAAAACATTATAAAATCCTTTTTAGTAATAAGGGTTTAATAGTAAATAATTCCTTTAAAACAGTTGACAATTTCCTTAAACAGTTGAAGAATCACTTGGATTCATAAGATAAACCTGTAATGTTTATGAATGCACATAAACTGTGCAATGAAACAAGATTGAAATAGCGGTTTTGATCACGTGTTCCACCCCAAACAGTTATAAAACAGTAAAAGAGGGGCTAAAGTTCTCACCTGTCTGCAGTAGACTCTGAACTTAAACAGATAGCAAATAGCAAACAGGACTTCTAACTTGTTCCTATATCATTGTAATCATACATAAGATATAAGATTTATAATTGTATAGACTTTGATTCATTGATTGACTTGTGTTCTCTTGACAATGATTATTGTGAAAACTTGAATGTTATGATTTGAATCTCTTGATTGATCATGGGTCCAAGAAACTTATGAAATGTTCTTTGATGCATAATTCATATGCATAAAATGATAAATGTTTATGAATTTGATAGGCGTTGATTACCATTTGTTGTGAAAAGATGTTCAATTGATTTCAAGTCATTGTGATTATGAATTGATCTCTCGATTATGTTAAGTTGTCACTTAACCTCTTCGTGATCAATTCACAATATCATAAGTCGAGGCCAACACAATTGGGCCTTAAACCCATAAACCATGGGGCTTAACAAGACCATGGCCCACTTAGATTGACCATGGGCCAATTGAATGTGCTATTGGGCCAATGGAATATAGGATTGGTCCCAACACATGTATATCGGCCTTGTACAAACTAAAGTTGATATTAAGCCTATTAAAGATCTTAATGGGTCTAAAGTCACTAAGTGGTTCAAAGGGAATAACATGGGCCACTACGATTGGTTTGGGCCGGATGGGATTGAATTGAGCTTATTCTCATGTGGACCGAAGTTTAATACTCAATTGGGCCATTCAGAAGCATAATGGGCCAAGAAATATCAAATTGGGTCGAGAAGTCTTTGGGCTGCCACTCTTGGCAGCAAACCTATGAAGTTCAAAACTTTGGGTTCGCCAGTGGACTAAGGGTTCGGCTAAGTGGGTAGCGAACCATGCAGGGTTCGGCCTTTATGGATATGGCCTCATAGGTTCGACTAACATGGTGGCATGCAAGGTTCGTAGACATTATCAGGTTGGAGGGTTCGGCTGATCGGGCAGGTGGGTTCGCAGAAGGCTTGTGCACAGTGATGGTTCGTCACAGTAGGGTTCGTGGATGCATGGAGACTAGTAACGGGTTCGTGAAAGCTACTAGGGTTCGTGGGATCCCTTATGACTTCGTGCAGGTTCGTGGCTCCTTAGGGTTCGCTTGGGTTTGCTCATGCACGATAGTTCGGTTGAAACATAGTTCGGCAGTTGAGCAATGAACCACATAGGGTTCGTCTGAGTTAGCTTAAGGTTCGTGATGATCCAGAGGGTTCGTGATGGCTTGATGATTCGGCACTGGTTCGTGAGATCCTCCCCTAAGGGTTCGGCAGAAGGTTGGCGAACCATGTCGGTTCGTGGAGGTTCATTAGGGTTCGGCCGGCTGTGAATGCAGGTTTGGCCGCCGAACCTGTTACCATCATCATCACCATCGTTGATCACCTGTATCCAGACCTAGATCTAAGCTAAACAAGCATCAGAGAAGGTTTCTATGGCCTCGAAAGTGAATGTGGTTTGCTAGAACCGGCTAAAGGTCGGGTTTAAACAAACCCACGTTCGAAAACCCTATTTCCCGAATCTTTCCAAGGCTCATACCTCGTTTTTGGCTGGAAAAAGCTGCCTAAATCTTGTACTTTCGTGTAGAGTTTGTCGAGAGCTTCGCGTGGACACCAAGAACGTCGAAATCCGTTGAGAAACGAGTGAGATACGCGCGATTGAAATTCGGTTTTTAGAGAGAGAGAGAGGGTAGACGAACTATTAGAGATAGAAAGGGTTGTTGGTGGAATTTATGAGCATTTAAGCCTTGTTCAAGGCTTTTATAGCTCGGGTGAAGTTCGGGTCCGTTTCGGTCGCTCGGTTCGCGTTTCCGGAACGTAACGCGTATTTTACGCGGTTTTAATTAAAATTAAGTGTTAAACTCATTAAAATGATGAGTTTCAAAATTGTAAAAATATAAAATAATTAATATAATTATTTTTACTCTTCGTGCATTGTCAGATCGTTAAAACATTCGAAATTACGTGTATACCCGCAATCGCGTACGTTTTCCGATCGTATTAATTATTTAAAGTCGTTTAATCGTAATTATAAGTTCAACATTCGTATTATTATGGATCGTCACCCATAACTATACTCAGTTTCGCTTACAGATTACGATTTTTGTTGAATTTATTAATTGTTATAATATTCGTCTCGACACTACGCACTAACACTAACCTGTTACACCGAACGCAGTATATATATAGGGCTCACTCTCGCTGCCCACCACTGTTTCGATATAACCAGTTACTGCTCTTGCCTAGTGTAATCGACTGTAATAAATAATAAATACTTGTTTTCTGTCTACTAAGATCCGGTAACACACAAGCACACATTATGAACATACTGAAACACATTGATTGAACTGAAACTGAACAGACACTGTTCTAACACTGTTTACAACTACATGACTATATGCACAAATGTTACAGCTATGATCGATACATTTAGTATGGATTGAGCAGAATTCCAAATTACTTAAGATTGTAAATTTCTCTCTGATTGTATAGACTGAATTCTAAAGATTAATACAAGAAGAGTGACTCGTGTTCATTATTGTTTGTTTGATTCTATTCATCTAGATCTATTCTACTTTTGTTCAAACATAATATAATGGATTCCACACGTGATATTATGTAATACCAGATCATTTAGATCCTAACCACGCAACTACAAGTGGTAATAGAGCATTTGCTCGGTTATGATCATGGTAGAACAAGGTTTTGGTGATTTCTTGATTGTTGAAGACTTCTTGATGATAATTTGATCGATTTTGATGATCAAATGATGATTTCTTATTTAAGACTACTTACTGCACTTGAAAACTTGTCAAAAATCAAAATTTTTGAGCTCGAGATTGTAAGTGTCAACCAAAACGGTTTCTGGTTTGTTTACCATCGATATTGTTAGTATCGATAGTCAATCTATCGATATTACTAGTATCAACAATTTTCCATCGAACTTAATAGTATCGATCACATTCTTATCGATACTATTAGTATCGACGACTTAATATCGTCGATACTACTATTAATACCGTACTTGGTACACACTCTAGAGAAAGTCATCCATCAATACATCAGGGGACCGCCACCGTGCATTGGCACTCACGTACTCACTGTTAACCCTTAAACAATGGAGTCTGCAATCGCCCTATCTGCCACCTTGACCGATGTGATGGTGCAGAGGAAAACTAAATAAGGAGTCTGGGAGGGCTAAAGAGGAGTCAACCAGGAAGCTGGAGCAGCGCCGACTGTTAGTACCTTAATAGTATCAGCCTCACATTTTGAACTTAACACTAAAGAGTGTTGCTGATTTAAATTGATTTTTATTTTTATTGTATTTGTATTGTTTTATTTTAACGATATTTTGTTTTGTTTTTGTATGTTTGAAATATGGCTAAGTGTTGATTCATCGATACTAATAGTAACGATAATACTACCATCGATACTATTATCATCGACAAATGTTTAGCTTTGATATGATAGTATCGACAGATTGCCTATAAATAGGCTATGATCGATACATTTAGTATGGATTGAGCAGAATTCCAAATTACTTAAGATTGTAAATTTCTCTCTGATTGTATAGACTGAATTCTAAAGATTAATACAAGAAGAGTGACTCGTGTTCATTATTGTTTGTTTGATTCTATTCATCTAGATCTATTCTACTTTTGTTCAAACATAATATAATGGATTCCACACGTGATATTATGTAATACCAGATCATTTAGATCCTAACCACGCAACTACAAGTGGTAATAGAGCATTTGCTCGGTTATGATCATGGTAGAACAAGGTTTTGGTGATTTCTTGATTGTTGAAGACTTCTTGATGATAATTTGATCGATTTTGATGATCAAATGATGATTTCTTATTTAAGACTACTTACTGCACTTGAAAACTTGTCAAAAATCAAAATTTTTGAGCTCGAGATTGTAAGTGTCAACCAAAACGGTTTCTGGTTTGTTTACCATCGATATTGTTAGTATCGATAGTCAATCTATCGATATTACTAGTATCAACAATTTTCCATCGAACTTAATAGTATCGATCACATTCTTATCGATACTATTAGTATCGACGACTTAATATCGTCGATACTACTATTAATACCGTACTTGGTACACACTCTAGAGAAAGTCATCCATCAATACATCAGGGGACCGCCACCGTGCATTGGCACTCACGTACTCACTGTTAACCCTTAAACAATGGAGTCTGCAATCGCCCTATCTGCCACCTTGACCGATGTGATGGTGCAGAGGAAAACTAAATAAGGAGTCTGGGAGGGCTAAAGAGGAGTCAACCAGGAAGCTGGAGCAGCGCCGACTGTTAGTACCTTAATAGTATCAGCCTCACATTTTGAACTTAACACTAAAGAGTGTTGCTGATTTAAATTGATTTTATTTTTATTGTATTTGTATTGTTTTATTTTAACGATATTTTGTTTTGTTTTTGTATGTTTGAAATATGGCTAAGTGTTGATTCATCGATACTAATAGTAACGATAATACTACCATCGATACTATTATCATCGACAAATGTTTAGCTTTGATATGATAGTATCGACAGATTGCCTATAAATAGGCTATGATCGATACATTTAGTATGGATTGAGCAGAATTCCAAATTACTTAAGATTGTAAATTTCTCTCTGATTGTATAGACTGAATTCTAAAGATTAATACAAGAAGAGTGACTCGTGTTCATTATTGTTTGTTTGATTCTATTCATCTAGATCTATTCTACTTTTGTTCAAACATAATATAATGGATTCCACACGTGATATTATGTAATACCAGATCATTTAGATCCTAACCACGCAACTACAAGTGGTAATAGAGCATTTGCTCGGTTATGATCATGGTAGAACAAGGTTTTGGTGATTTCTTGATTGTTGAAGACTTCTTGATGATAATTTGATCGATTTTGATGATCAAATGATGATTTCTTATTTAAGACTACTTACTGCACTTGAAAACTTGTCAAAAATCAAAATTTTTGAGCTCGAGATTGTAAGTGTCAACCAAAACGGTTTCTGGTTTGTTTACCATCGATATTGTTAGTATCGATAGTCAATCTATCGATATTACTAGTATCAACAATTTTCCATCGAACTTAATAGTATCGATCACATTCTTATCGATACTATTAGTATCGACGACTTAATATCGTCGATACTACTATTAATACCGTACTTGGTACACACTCTAGAGAAAGTCATCCATCAATACATCAGGGGACCGCCACCGTGCATTGGCACTCACGTACTCACTGTTAACCCTTAAACAATGGAGTCTGCAATCGCCCTATCTGCCACCTTGACCGATGTGATGGTGCAGAGGAAAACTAAATAAGGAGTCTGGGAGGGCTAAAGAGGAGTCAACCAGGAAGCTGGAGCAGCGCCGACTGTTAGTACCTTAATAGTATCAGCCTCACATTTTGAACTTAACACTAAAGAGTGTTGCTGATTTAAATTGATTTTTATTTTTATTGTATTTGTATTGTTTTATTTTAACGATATTTTGTTTTGTTTTTGTATGTTTGAAATATGGCTAAGTGTTGATTCATCGATACTAATAGTAACGATAATACTACCATCGATACTATTATCATCGACAAATGTTTAGCTTTGATATGATAGTATCGACAGATTGCCTATAAATAGGCTATGATCGATACATTTAGTATGGATTGAGCAGAATTCCAAATTACTTAAGATTGTAAATTTCTCTCTGATTGTATAGACTGAATTCTAAAGATTAATACAAGAAGAGTGACTCGTGTTCATTATTGTTTGTTTGATTCTATTCATCTAGATCTATTCTACTTTTGTTCAAACATAATATAATGGATTCCACACGTGATATTATGTAATACCAGATCATTTAGATCCTAACCACGCAACTACAAGTGGTAATAGAGCATTTGCTCGGTTATGATCATGGTAGAACAAGGTTTTGGTGATTTCTTGATTGTTGAAGACTTCTTGATGATAATTTGATCGATTTTGATGATCAAATGATGATTTCTTATTTAAGACTACTTACTGCACTTGAAAACTTGTCAAAAATCAAAATTTTTGAGCTCGAGATTGTAAGTGTCAACCAAAACGGTTTCTGGTTTGTTTACCATCGATATTGTTAGTATCGATAGTCAATCTATCGATATTACTAGTATCAACAATTTTCCATCGAACTTAATAGTATCGATCACATTCTTATCGATACTATTAGTATCGACGACTTAATATCGTCGATACTACTAATATTGACACATCAGGTTCTAAATTTTTTTAAGTGTTGATTGTTTAATCAAAACAACTTCAAATGGCCAGCTTATCTTCATTATCTGCCTTGCTATCTGACAATGAGGCTGATACAATGACTACGCCTCCAAAGCTGGTTTCATAGAGTGAGTACTCATTATGGAATGATCGGTTTGAATCCTTTGTGTCTATAGTCAATCCAAGTCTAATGATACCCCTAATTGAAGGGTATGAGCAACCTCAACTCAATGGGGTTTACAAGTATGTCTCATGTATAACAGAGGATGAAAAGAAAGTGTATGATTTGGAGAAGAAAGCTTATGCTTTACTCACTATGGCACTTCCCAAAGAGATTTTTCAATCTTTTAAGTCACACAAAAGATCTAAACAATTGACCAGTTTGATTCACAACGAATAAGAAATATGACGTCAAATTGCTTATTGGGCCCAAATCATAACAAATTGAACATAAATATCATCACGGGAATCAATTATACACTCAAATATGAACACCCCAAACAAGAAGATCCTATAGTGATGATTCATGGAATAAAATTGACATAAAAAATTGAATATAGATACATAATTTGAATCAAGTATTACAGTTACTAATCACCCGGTCAATGGTCGGAAACCTCATTTCAACCGAACAGGTCGTCTAAGGTTTTACACCCAACAAACCAACATTGACTCAAACTAGGGTTTTTAACCCACCAAGAAGTCACTGAACAAGATGAATGTCACACCCCGAGCCGGAGGGACGGATCGACTTCCCAACCGGGCGGAAGGTTCTCGGGGCGCGATATCGTGAGTGATAATCGTGATGATCAGATTGTTTACATAGCATCAACATTGAGAATAACTAAAGCACAATAAAGCATTAAACTAGGATTACAAAGTTAAATTACAATATCAATATTTGATAATTTAACTATGTAAACCTATCAAAAGAATCAAACGTTTACTATCTTGTGACTGTACAAGATATCAAAATAGATTCACAGCTTTCATCAAAACATGTGCTTTTCCAAAATCTACTAGGTCCTCTAACTGGGCACCCTATATGCATTCCTGAGCCTTAACTTAATCCTGAGAAAGCATGTAAGAAAACAAAGTCAACACAATGGTTGGTGAGTTCATATAGTTTAATAGTTGAAAAATAGCTTTAGCAAACCTCTTTCGGAAACAACCTTAATCTCATTAACATCACCTGTAATATCCAATTCGGTATGCTTATATATAGAGCATACGTAGGGTTGAACTTACCGCCCGCCCAGCCAACATCCCACCACATACTAAATCACATATGACATTGTTGTTAATGATAATTAAGCGTTTTACCTAAAACCCAAATCCCGTCTTCGTCATAGCTTTTGCATACTGTTTAAAAGTTTACAAGTTTACAGCATTCACATAGCTTAGCTTTAAAGTATACTGCACATGAATAATAGCTTCACAGAATAGTAGTTTAGCATTCACCAATCTCATGCATGGGTACAAGCTTTGCTCTAGCATAGTTTAGCATTTACGTAGCACATGATTAGATACAATCTTTGCTCTAGCATAGTTTAGCCATTACGTATCTCATGAATTGATTCTAGCTTAGCATCCCAATAGTTTAGCATTCACGTATCTCATATATGCGGATACAAGCCTTGCTCAAGCATAGTTTGGCGTTCACGTATCTCATATATAGACACAAGCTTTGCATACACATAGTTTAGCATTCACATATCTCATATATGTAGATACAAGCCTTGCTCTAGCATAGTTTGGCATTCACGTATCTCATACATAGATATAAGCCTTGCGTTCGCATAGTTTAGCATTCACGTATCTCATGCATAGTTACTAGGTTGCAATAGCATAGTTTGGCATTCATATATCTCATGCTTATATACAAGCTTAGCATTTAGCATATAATCATAGCTTGTAGCATTTAGCATCTAGTATTAGCATATAGTTTGAGCATATAGTTCATCACCTTCATATTAGCATATAGCTTAGCATATAGTTTGTAGTTTTAGCCTTAGCATATAATTTGAGCATAGAGTTTGTAGCATTAGCATTGAGCATATAGTTTGAGCATAGAGTTTGTAGCATTAGCATTGAGCATATAGTTTGTAGCATTAACACATAGTTTGAGCATGTAGCTTGTAGCATTAGCATTAGCATCTAGTTGTAGCAAATAGTGTATAGCATTAGCACTTAAGTTAAAGTCTTAGCTTTTAGCATTCAGAATAAGAATAATAAGCTTAAGCATTAGTATTAGCATCATAAATAAGTGTAAAAGCATTTAGAAAACATTTCACTACTTGTTTAAAAATGTATAACATGCTTCTCAGTCCCGAAGTAAAACAAGTATGTTTGAAAAGGGACAAATGAACTCACCTTGTTGTTGAAGTGGTTGACTTAGCTTAAACTACAATGCACGCGCTCGTTGTAGTATTTATTGTTGTATTCATGATCCTGTATTGATTTCACGTTGCATATAATTTATAAGTGTAAGTTTTGATTGATGTGTGTGTGTGTGGAGGTGTTGGTCTTAAGGTTGATTAACCCCCTTGGTCTTGGTCATCATTCGGCCCGATTTGCTTACTAAGGATTTTAATAGCCCTTAGCCCAATTAATTACGGCTTTTGGACTTATCTTATTGTTTATATTCTTTTTCTTTAATGTCATAACAAAAGAGATACTAAGTATAAAACTTAGATTTTAGGTTGAAAGTTAACAACCTTTAACAACTTGTAACATAGTTTTGTGTCCTCATTGTTCTAGTTGTCTTGACACTTTGAATTCACTTGTTAAAACTTTAAAATAACCTGTTTAGACTTTTGGATTCCATTATGCTCAAAACTTGCCACCTTTGTAGTAAGTTATAATTAATATATAAACTCGTGCATGTATTTCATGTTTAAAGGTTTAATGCTTTAGGTTATTCTCTTACCATGTGGGCGAATAATCACTTGGACCGAAGAGTTAAATGGGTCGGATGAGGCGTGTGGGCTTGGGCCGGTTGAGAGCTTGTATGGGCCGACTATTGGTCTAGCCTAAATAAAAAGAATGGACCAATTAATTGGGCCGAATCACAAACACCATAGACTGCAGCGAATGAATTGAATGGGTGTGGTGGCTTCAATCCAGCGAACCTTTGAGTTGAATGATGGCTAGGTTTGGCTAGTGTTTAGAAAAAGTAAGGTTCGGCTATGATGACTGGCCCACGAACCCTAAGGTTCGGTCCTCACAAGTCCAGAGAACCTGATGGTTCGATCATGTTAAGATTCGGTTGGCTGGAAGCAGTAGGTTTGCCAAAGGTTCGCCATGTCCCTAGGTTTGTTTCAGTAAAGTTCATAGCTAAGGTTCGTCCACAATAGGGTTCGGTTGATGATACAACGTTCAGCTGGATGGAGTCTGATCCAGCATGGGTTCGCAACACAGGGTTCGCCCAGCTCCCTAGGTTCGGTGCGGATAGAAAAGGTTTGTGGCTCACACCCAGGTTCGGCAATGAAGGCTCAATGATGGTAGCAGGTTCGTTCGAAGGACGTTCGGCCATTTCACCTTCGTCCCATGCAGCCGAGGTCCGCCTAACCTAGGTCCCCCACAAACCTGAACTTTCAACATCATCATCATCGAATCTAGGCTGCTCCAGGTCATTCCTATGGTAATGGTATGCTCTAACGAGTTCCCGCGAGTGTAAGATGTGTGGAAAGTGGGTTAGAACCTGGCAGGATCGATAGGTTGAACTAGGGTGACAAGAAACCCTACTCTTTCGAACATTCAAGCATCTATACCTCGAGTTTTAGTGGATGAATCCCCGATCTGCTGTACTTTCTTGTAGAGGACGTTGCTAGCTACGTGTAGACACCAAGAACACCCAATTTTGTGAAGAAATGAGCAAGATCCAAAGGTTTGAAGTGGAAAATGTTAGAGAGAGAGTGGGAAACGGGTAGGGTGTTTTAGAGAGTGAGAAAGATGAGAAAATGAGGTAGTTGCCCTCATTTAGGGTATTTATACCCTGAGGGTATTCGGGTTCGTTTCGGTTGCTCGTTTTTCGTCTCCGTTGCGTTTCCGAATCGTTACGCGTATTTTTACGTATTTTAAATAAAAATGAATTTATTTTAATTATTTTGAAGTGGTTATTCCTAGTAAATCTTCTAATTTGTTTTTCTTTATCTTATTATAGTTCGGGTCGTTTTTTTTCGTTTTCATTTCGTCAGAACGCGTCACCTTCGCTCATATTCGTTCGAATCGTCACTCGAACGAACACGACGTTGGTTTCACTTACTGATTCTTGTTTTCTACTTTTCAGCCATCGTTTCAGGACGTTAAACTTTCAGATTTATTCGTACAGATCGTCACCTATACGAATAATTCATCGATTTAGCATTCTGCAACGACATCTGTTATGGTTTTGTTCTGTTTAATCTCACATGTGTTTATACAAAGAGCATTAAATCAAGCATCTGTGTGTCAGTTCAGTGTTGTGTGATGTGTTTCTGACTGTTAAACCATGAGGTTTAAATCGGATTTCAGAAACAATTGCATAATAGTTTAGTGTCAAGCATCAAATGTCAATAGCATATACATAGTTCACGCAGTTTGTACCTGAGTTACTGTGCAAGTTACTGTTGAGATCACTGTTTCGGTAATGCTTCCGGCACTGATGTTACAATGAATGTCATACAACATCACGAGATGAATGTCAAACTAGAATGACTCAGATTTACAAATAGGGCAAAAAATAATTTACCCTGCTTATCAAAACCACGTATTTTAAAGGATAAAATCCATGAAGATTGTCAAAAGTGGCTAGCGGATCATCATTATCTACAGCATCACGAGCCCCACCATCCTAGATTTCTTCCTCGTTGGTAATACACACGACGTTGCCTCCCATGGCAGCAAAGAAAAAAGGAAATTACTCTGTGAAGAAGATGAAGGGATGATTGGGACTGTAGTGTAGAAGATGATGGGATCTGGTGGTAGCAGATGATGGAGGGATGATGAGATATATAGACGATTGGTATCTGGTGGTAGCAGAATGACCAAATTACCCTCTGGGTATTTTTTTAGAAAAATAACACATGGCATATTCTTATTGGTGGAAGAGGGCGGTTAACGCAATTTAGGTGGGTTATTATATGATGTGAATCCTATATATATATATATATATATATATATATATATATATATATATAGAAAGAGAGACTTATTCCATTAAGAACCATTTAATATGAAGGAACCAAAGGAACTAAATTTGAACCACATATTTTAGAGGTGTAAAAGTAATTTTCCTATAAAGTATGGGAAGTTACTATTATACCCTTTAAACTTGTGGTTAGAAATGTTTCATTTAGTTCTAAAGTTGCAATAGTTCTCATTTGAACATCTCCTGTATATATATATATAAGGGACGGTTAAAAATATAACCCACTAAATACATGCTAACCCAAATAACTTTGGGAAGATGAAGCCGAATCTTGGATTTTTTGTTTTAAACATCATTATAACACATTTTGAACACCATGTTCTTTTATGGGTTCGGGCTAATTCATTTTCGTTTGAGATCATCTTCCCAAAGTTATTTGGGTTAGTGCGCATTTAGTGGGTTATGTAAAACTATATATATATATATATATATATATATATATATATATATAGGATTGAGATCAAATAATAACCCACTCTTAGAGCGATAACCCATTAACTTTGCCAAAACGAAGCCGAATCGTGAATTTTTATTTTGAACATCATTGTAACACAATTAGAACATTATGTACTTTTATGAGTTTGTGAAAATTCATTACCGTTTAAGAGATATCATCGTTGTAAGGTTTTTATAAAAAGAGTTACAGTGTTGTAAGTCAAAAACTTACAACGATGATATCTCTTAAACGGTTATAAATTTTCACAAACTCATAAAAGAACATAGTGTTCTAATTGTGTTACAATGATGTTCAAAAAAAATGCAAGATTCGGCTTCGTTTTGGCAAAGTTAATGGGTTATTGCTCTAAGAGTTGGTTATTATTTGAACACTTGCATATATATAGGATTTGAATCAAATGAAAACTCAATCTTAAAGAGAAAACCTTAAACCCTAACTCAACCGTTAGGTCAACTTTTTTTTCTTTCTAATTTATTAATATGAAAAGGGTATAATAGTCTTTAACCACTCACAGATAAATATAATAATTTATCTCTTTTCTCTCATTTAAAATCACCCATATATATAATAATTTATTAATATCAAATTTCTCTCTCATCTATCTCTTCTCTCTCTATCCATTTAAAAAATATTTTTTAAAATTTATAAACAACAACAAAAATGTATATTTTTTATACAAAATAAAAAAAAACATATTTTTCCAAGATATAAAAATTTACACATGCGTATAAATAAAAATGTACAAATTTTAATACACAAATTATACTTTCTCGAAATATACACATGTGTATATTTTATATATTTAATATTTATAAAATATTACACCTACACATGTTTAGTTTTTGGTGTTTTGTTTTATTTGATATTTTTTTATAAACTTACACATGTGCAATTTTTTGTTTCATATGTAAAATACACATGTGTAATATTTATTATGGTTAAGAATATGTAATATTCTGTTTGTGTAATAAAATTTTTGTTTAATACACATGTGTATATTTTTTGTTTTTCTTTAAAAAAATTACTTTTTTTTTAATTTTGTTAGTCAAATATATATAGAAAAAAAAGAGAGAGGAGAGAGAAGGACAAAGAAAGAGGAGAGAGAAGAGTGAAGAGAGGAAATAAGAGAGATAATCAGACATAAAAAAGTCAATCAGACATAAAAAAAGAGAGGAGAGAGAAGCTGACAAAAATTAAATATGAGAGAGGAAAGAGGAGAGACAATCAGACATAAAAAAAGTCATTTATACCCTTTAAAGGGTAAAATAAATATTTTCTTCTCAAAACCCCCATTAAATTATCTAACTTTAATTGTGTACCACATGTTTTTTCTGTTTAATTAATTAAAAACTAAAATAATTTTGATCTAACGGTCCACGTAGGGTTTAAGGGTTTCTCTTTAAGATCGAGTTTTCAAGGGATTCAAATCCTATATATATATATATATGTATATATATATATATATATATATATTTATATTCTAACCATTAAAATTTAAACTTAAATTCAAAATTATCTAATTATTAAACTTATCATAGTGGGTTTTATATTACGTCTTCATTTAATAAGACTAAAGGACCATATAATTTTTATTTTATTGGTAATTAGGGATAAATCTCAACCATAAACACTTTTATTTATGCATTAGCTGCACTAAAATAAGTATTTAATTCATTACCGTCTTTTTTCGTTTTATTTCATATGATAACAACTTAAACTGATGTGAGATCTTAAAAGAAAAAAAAGAATTTGCACCATCATATAAAAGAAAATAGTTTGGTACATTTACTAAAAAAACTAAAAATTTAGGTTCATCTTTTTATCGTTATATGAGTTTTCATAATAGAAGTGTGTTATTATTTGATCCATTCTCTATCTCTCTCTCTCTCTCTATATATATATATATATATATATATATATATATACATATAGTATATGGTTATTCTATAAAGGCAATAAAGCTTAAAAACTGTAGGAAGAAACCTTAGGCTGATACGTGGCAAGGATTAATTTTAAACAAAATGACAGTTATGTAATTTAACAATTAGCGGGTATATTCGAAAAATTAAATCGTAACCATTTTTGCATCAGATTCGGAATTATAATTTACTTCCATTTTTAATTTCAATACAACAACGAAATCTCAATTTAAAAGATTAAAATCATGATCTGTCGATGTTTATGGTCTTGACGTTAATGTGTCGTGTATATCAATTTACGATTACGGTCATTCATATTATAAAGGATTGATGGATCAATTGAATACAAATGAATCGAATTCAAATGATGTCGACGGTATGTTTTGCGAATCAGCATTGTTTGATTTCATTAATTTTGATAATTATGGCGTTTTGTGGGGTTTCTTTATATTTTTTGTGTTTATGCGTACCGGATTATAGTGTTTAATGAGTATTGTGACGTTTATTTTTTAGCGTATGGTGTTTATGTAAGATGTTTGGATAAGTATAGCGTAATGGAGTATGGTGGTTAACAATAATATAAAAGTATGGTGTTTAACATATAATTATAGAGTTTTTATGAGCTTATGGTGTTTTACGTAAGATGTTTGGATAATTATTTTTGTTTTAGAATATATGGTGTTTAATATTCGTTTGTATGATGTTTTCGTATAAGGTTTGGAAAACTGTTATATTACGAAAAAAATACTAATGTTGCGGTGTTTTAGTTTAGTTTTAAAAAACACCAAATGACGGAGTTGCCCATATTATATATTTACACCCGTCCAAAATATTTACGAAAATGCCACTGCTGTGATCTAACCGTCAAACACCATGGATCTACCGTCCAGGTTCCTTACACTTTTTAAGTTTTATCCTGTCACACCCCGAGCCGGCGGGGTTGGATTGGAGTCCCCGTCGGGCTGAAGGTTCCCGGGACGCGATATCGTGAGTGATAATCAGAATGATCAGATTGTTACATTGCCCATGATACATAAATGAGAAACTTGCTAAAATAAAATAGAATTACAAAGTTAAATTACATCAGTTAAGTTTATAATTTAACAATGTAAATCTACTATCACATCATAAATCTTCTATCTTGTATCTGCACAAGATATACAAAATAAACTGTATAATGATGCTTCAAAATATGCAGGTCCAAAAAGCTAGGTCCTCTATCAGATAACCTAGTCCAAAGAAATAACTCTTCAGTTGACCTGTTCGTCACCTGAGAAGTCAAGCAAAAATAAAGTCAACACATGGTTGGTGAGTTCATTAAGTTTTATAAAATGAGTTTGAATAACCTTTATGACAACCTTAACCTCACCATTAACCACCTATACCATCCAGCTTAGTATGCTTATATATAGGGCATATGTAGGGTCGAACTTACCGCCCGCCCAGCCACCGTCCCACCACATACTAAACCACATGATATATTGTTCCTGGTGATAATTAAGCATTTCATTCCACTACTTTGATTCCATGACATATGATTCATAGCATTTGATTACCCTGAAAATGTTTACCTTGATCCCTCGAAGTGACAACCTTAACCTCATCAACAACCATCTATATTATCCAATCAATTATGCTTATATATAGGGCATATGTAGGAGACAAGCCCCAGCCACCGTCCCACCACATACGGGACTGCTTAACATATTGTTATAAATGATAATTAAGCGTTTCACTCCATTCACCTCTGATTTAGCTTCTGATTTCCACAATTTAATTTACCTTTGATTCTCTTGAGTTCATCATAGTTACATGATTTCCCAAAAGCAATTATAGAAATATAATGTTAAATGTTTAATTAAATAAATAAATAAACATTTAAATACAACTAAGACATGATGATTGGGCCTTATTTGACTCAATCAATTAGACTTAGTTGTTGGTGGTTGTCCAAGTTGTACCCTCTCACACGTGACCCATATCAGGCATAACTCACAAGGAGTATACCTGAGCGTGCCGGGATTTTAATGATGCCCATATCAGCTTGACCCAATGGTCTACTGTAAATGCCAGGACTTTACGGGTATCCTTTGATTCTTGATCTCTTTGATTCTCTTGAATTTGATTTTGATTTCATTTGATAGTTCACGTTATTGTCCATATAGCTTGACTACAAGAGTCTACTATTTATGCCGGGACTTTATGTGTGTTACACGTGGTCTTGATTTCCATACAACTGACATCCACCTTAACTCAAGTATTAATGATTTCATTAGATCTTAATGATTTCATTATTTCAATGATTCACACACATTTATGATTTCTGATTTCTTGAGTCTCTTGATTTGATCTTTAGAATTCCCACGATTTCACAATGATAATTGAGTCTTAATTATGATCCTTTGTTTTCAGATCACACACTGAATTAGGATTCTTTGAACATGATCTTTAGCTTTAGTTCCTTTGATTTCACTTTGAATTTAGGTTCTTGAATTTTAGTTTGATGGACTAAGGGTTTGTTTAAAGTTTTAGAATTAAAGTATTACTCATAAGAGTAATTTAATTAACTTGATAATTTGATCTGCATAGTAATTACCTAGACAGGAGTCTAGGAGTATCAACAAGCATAAAGATATAACATATAATGAATAAAAGCATTTAAGTAAACAATTTAAATAAAACAGTTTACGCATGCTTCTCAGCCCTGCGTTTTAAAACAAAAATGTTTAGAAAAGGGGCACTGAACTCACCTGTGCTGCTACGTAAATGATCTAACACAAAATGCGCGCTCGTTCTGGTAACTTAGGTTTCTTCAGTTCTTGAGTTGTTTTAAGAAGAGTTCGATTACAATAAGTATACGTATAAGTCGTTGTATCTAGGGTTTGGTCTTGGTGTGTGCGACTAAGTGTCCTAAGTACTAGTGTTCTTCTAAGGTTTAATCTAAATGATCTAGTTTTACTTACCCATTTGAAATCACCAATTCCCATTATTAGTTATAACAACTTATCATTAAATTTTACGAAATTCGGGCAGAGTCTCCTTTGTTTTCTGTTCAAATCCAGACAATTATATTGTCTATTTACAACAATTTCCCAACAAGATAATCATAATAAGTTCATAATCCATTTCCTTTTTATTAAAATGCTAGTGCATGAATTTAATAAACATTTACATATGATGGCTTAATTAAGCCCATTGGGCCCACTTAGGCCCAATTGATGGTCTTTGAATTCCCATTGATCACCAATTCGAGTTCTTTGAATAATTCTACATAAGCCATTAACTTATCTATGTTAACTAACCGTATTAAATCTTTTCTAAAATTTAAGTGTCACAATTGAATTACACCCCATTCTTTAGGCTTTTGTGTTGACCCATATGAGTTCATAACAATATCTCAATTGTTAAACAATATCATACCTGTTAATAATGAATGTTGAAGTGTTAGTGGTTCCTAAGAAAACTCTCGTTATTCCAAGATTAACCCATGATTGTCTTCCTCCCACTATATTATTTAAATAGACCTTAGTGTTATTCTCAGGCGCACACTTAATCCCCCATGCATACCACGTAACCGTCCGATCGGAAACTTAGGTTCGTAATCCATAGCAATGCAAATGTGGCTAGGTTTGCTACCCATTCAATATTAGATCATCAGGTTTGGCTAACTCAATGAAAAGATACGAGGTTCGCTGCTTTAGGAAAGGTTTCACATAGTCTAGGGTTCGGTTAATCAAGGGAGTAGGGTTTGGCTATGAGTTCTCAGCCCAAGGTTCGTCTGGCCAGAGGTTCGGCTGACTGCTTGCCGCCTAGGGTTCGGTGACTATCGGAGGTTCGCCCAACAGGGTTCGCTATGCGAGGGAGGTTCGCCACCTTTTGTTTCATTTGAGCCGA
This sequence comes from Mikania micrantha, assembly GCA_009363875.1. Lineage (NCBI taxonomy): Eukaryota > Viridiplantae > Streptophyta > Magnoliopsida > Asterales > Asteraceae > Mikania > Mikania micrantha. Next base: position 28,292,781 of record CM018680.1, on the reverse strand, counting down.
GGTTCGTTCTTATCCTAGGTTCGGTGAAGTGGGGTTCTACGAGCCAGGGTTCCGTGCAGATATAATGCAGGTTCGTTGCAGGAGTCCCACATGTTGGTGCAGGGTTTGTTGCAGGTCATCAGCTGGTTCGTTGCAGGGTGAAGGTTCGGTGGTAGCAGGTTCATGTGTCCCATGCAACGCTGATAAAGGTTCGGCCAACCCAAATAGGTTCGGCCACCTGTAAACCCAGCCCTCATTACTGTTCATCGTATTCTACCTTACATTCTTCTGTTGCAGGTCCGCCTACAAGCTTCTTAATCGTTTCTAGAAATCTATTTTGAAGTTTCTAAGTGCCCAACACCGTTTAAAACTACAATGTCTATGTGGGTGATGAAACATACTTTTAGAATCGAAACAAAACCGAGATTAACCTTGGATTCGTCGGATGAAAGGTTAGATCCCTTGTACTTCCTTTATCTACACAGCAAGAGGAACGTTTTGACGCCAACTATGCTCGAATCCGACTAGAAATGGGCTCCAAATCTTAGAGAGAAGTTCAAGTTCTTTGGAGAGAGAGAGCTAGAGAGAGAACGAATTTGAGAGTGGGAATGAGGTTGGTGAAATTTTTTGGTGACATAAATGCCCCATTAAAGACTTAGAGAACACCCGGTGGTTCGGTCTCGATCAGTCTCGCGTCAAGTATCATTTTCTCGTGTCGTTTTAATGAAACGAAACGGTTTAGAAAATAAGATTTATGAATTTATTGCAAGTTTTGATTCCTAATAAATTATCTAATATCTTATGTTTATTTCTAAGAATTTATTAAATTTACAGTTTAAAATCGAATCGTGCAGTTGTCACGCGTATTCGTTCGAATCGTCACCCGTACGAACATGACGATAACTATACTTTTCAATATGGTTTTCTAATTATCGGACATCATTCAGAACGTTAAACCTTCAGATATATTCGTACAGATCGTCACCTATACAAATAACCCGTCGATTTAGCATTCACATAACGATGTCCGTGCTATTTTGTTCTATAAAGCCTCACATACGTTTATACATAATAAAATCTTAACACATAATCATATGATGGTTCTGTAATGCCAGATAATTATTTGACTGATGAACCATGTTTTCTGAGTTTTGTTTCTCAGAAATGATTTTGAATTCACTGTTTGATTCATAAAATGATAATGATACATGCTATGAATATGAATTACACTGAAATACTATAGAGTTTGTACCTGTTTACTGTTCATGGTACTGTTGCGATCACTGTTCCGGTATGATTCCGGCACTGATGTTACAGTCTCCCCTTGTTAGAGAAATTTCGTCCCGAAATTTAAGAGTTATTATCAGGCACAACTTCCTCTTCAAACAGTTGAGGATACTTTGACGTCATGTGATCTTCACGTTACCAAGTAAACTCGGGTGCAAGCCTTGAATTCCATCGAACCTTTACAATCGGAATACGGCTTCGCCTCAGTTGTTTAACCTTGCGATCCATAATCTCCAAAGGTTCCTCAATGAAGTGTAGCTATTCATCCACTTGAATTTCTTCAATTGGAATAACAAATGATTCGTCGGCAAGACATTTCTTTAAGTTCGAGACGTGAAACATGTCATGCACACCACTGAGTTCATCTGGTAATCTCAGTCGATACGCGACAGGACCAATACATTCAATGATCTCGAACGGTCCCACGTATCGTGGTGCTAACTTGCCTTTATTCCCAAAACGAACTACGCCTTTCCATGGGAATACCTTTAACATAACACGGTCTCCCACTTGGAATTCCAACGGTTTGCGCCGTTTGTCTGCGTAGCTCTCTTGCCTGCTTCTAGTAGCTTCTAGTCTCCTTTGAATCTGGGAGATCTTTTCATTGGTTTCCTGAATAAGCTTTAGCCTAGTTATGCGGTTATCTCCCACTTCAGCCCAACAGATCGGTGATCAACATTTTTGACCATATAAAGCTTCGAACGGTGCACATCCGATACTGCTGTGATAACTGTTATTGTTGGAGAACTCGATCAGTGGCAAATGGGAATCCCAATTCCCACCGAAATCCAACACACAGGTTCTTAACATGTCCTCCAGGGTTTGAATCTTACGTTCGCTTTGACCGTCAGTTTGTGGATGGTAAGCTGTACTAAGATTTAATTGCATCCCTAGAGATTTCTGTAATGATTGCCAGAACCTTGATGTGAATCTGCTATCTTTATCAGAAATAATAGACAATGGCACACCGTGGCGTACCACTATCTCGTTGATGTACAACCTTGCCAGTCTATCCATCGTGAAAGTCTCACGCATCGGCAAGAAGTGTGCAGATTTGGTTAAAGGATCAATGATCACCCAAATTGTATCATGACCACTGGAAGTGCGGGGTAGCTTGGTAATGAAATCCATAGTTATTTGTTCCCACTTCCAGAGCGGAATCTCAGGCTGTTCCAGTAGACCAGACAGTCTCTGGTGTTCCGCCTTTACCTTCGCACACGTTAGACATCGACCGACGTACTCGGCTATGTCTTTCTTCATTCCCGGGCACCAATAAAATCCACGCAAGTCTTGGTACATCTTATCAGCGCCAGGATGAACAGAGTATTTAGTCTTGTGTGCTTCATCGAAGATAAGTTTTCTCAATTATTCTACCGTCGGGATCCATATACGATCCTGATAGTAGATCATTCCATCAGGCTTAGTCTCAAGGTCTTTCTCTTCTCCGCAGTCAAGTTCTTTCTTTAAGTTTCCTCTATCAACTGATTATTGCTGCGCTTGAATAATCTTGTCTCTTAAACTGGTCTGAACAGTCATTCCCATTGCTCTGACACGTAATGGTTTGACCCGTTCCTTCCGGCTCAAGGCATCAGCTACAACGTTCGCCTTTCCCGGATGGTACTTGATCACACAATCATAGTCATTTAGGAGTTCAACCCAACGGCGTTGTCGTATGTTGAGTTCCTTCTGATCAAAGATGTGCTGCAGACTCTTGTGATCAGTGAATATGGTACATTTAGTGCCATGTAGGTAATGTCTCCAAATCTTCAATGCGAAGATCACAGCTCCCAATTCAAGATCATGAGTAGTGTAGTTCTTCTCATGAACTTTTAACTGTCTTGATGCATAGGCTATGACTTTATCCCGTTACGTTAGTACGCAACCAAGTCCTGATGGGAGGCATCACAATAAACAACAAAGTCATCACAGCCTTCTGGGAGAGATAGGATTGGAGCAATACATAATTTCTGTTTCAAGGTCTGGAAAGCATCTTCTTGTTTCTGCTCCCAGACAAACGGTTCACTTTTCTGGGTTAGCTTAGTGAGAGGAAAGGCTATCTTAGAAAAGTTCGAGATAAACCTTCTGTAATAGCCTGCCAATCCCAGAAAAGGCCGTATTTCCGTCGGTGTCTTCGGAGTGTCCCAGTTCTTTATCGCTTCAATCTTGGCAGGATCAACGTGTATTCCCTCGCTGTTGACTACGTGACCCAGAAATTGAACTTCCCTTAGCCAAAATTCACATTTAGAGAACTTGGCATAAAGTTTCTGTTCTTTCAACAGCTCCAAGATCTTCCTAAGATGTTGTTCATGATCTGCTTTGCACTTAGAGTAAATCAGTATGTCATCAATAAAAACAATGACAAACTGGTCAAGATACGGCTTGCACACTCAGTTCATGAGGTCCTTGAAGACCGCTAGTGCATTTGTCAATCCGAAAGGCATCACCATGAATTCGTCATGCCCGTATCTGGTTCGGAATGCCGTCTTCGGTATGTCTTCGTCTTGAACTCTAAGCTGATGATATCCAGACCGCAAGTCAATCTTTGAGAAGTATTGTGATCCTTTCAGTTGGTCAAACAGATCGCCAATCCTTGGCAAAGGATACCGATTCTTGATGGTCAGTTTGTTCAGCTCACGGTAATCTATGCACATTCTGAACGATCCGTCTTTCTTTTTCACGAACAAGACCGGAGCTCCCCAAGGTAAGTAGCTCGGTCTGATGAAACCTTTTTCAAGTAGCTCCTGCAACTGATTAGACAATTCCTACATCTCTGAAGGTGCTAACCTGTAAGGAGATTTAGCAACAGGAGTTGCTCCAGGAATTAAGTCAATGCGAAACTCTACCGGTCGCGCAGGAGGCAAACCAGGTAGATCTTCAGGAAATACTTAAGGATAATCTTTCACTACAGGTACGTCTTGTATATTTTTCTTGTCCTTCTCCCTTTCCACCACATGAGCCAGAAACGCCACTCACCGCTTCTGTAAACACTTACGCGCTTTTATGCAAGAGATGATTTTGACACTTCTCTTTGCCTGATCCACCTTGACTTCCAACACACAATCATTCGGCAATGGAACTCGAAGTAGCTTTTCAGAACAGATGACTTCCACTCGTTTAGAGGAAAGCCAATCCATTCCAACAATGATATCAAAACTACCCAACTCCATCGATATCAAATCGATGGTGAATGTATAACCATTAAGTGTCAATGGGCAATTCCTACAAACTGTACTAACTGTAATCTGTTTCCCATTGGCTACTTCTATGATGTAAGGGAAATCTAACTGTTCCTCTATAGAATCTAGTTGGCATGCAAAATCGGTAGAGATAAAACTTGGATCCGCACCAGTATCAAGTAGAACAGATGCATAAAAGTCATATAAGAGAAATGTACCAGTGACCACATTAGGGTCTTGGCATGCAGCTGGTGCTCCTATAGCAAAGGCTCGTCCACGAGGTGTTTGAACTGCTGTTGAGCCTTCTTCGGGCAGTTCTTTGCAAAGTGGCCTTGTTCGCCACAGTTGAAGCATCCACCATTGTTCTGATTGGCTGGTGGAGGAAGAGCTAGAGCAGCATTGTTGACTGCTGGATTTGGTGTCAGTCTGCACTGTTGAACCCAGTGTCCTTTTCTTCCATAACCCGTGCATTGACGGCACTGGTTGTTTGCAACATGGTGGTACTGGCACTTGTGCACAAGGGATGTGGGCCAGTATACTGTTTCTTGGGCACATTTTGTTGTGCCACTGCTACTTGATTGAGGGGAGTAGCCACTGTATAGTTCTTGATGAGTTTCTACTTCTTCTTCTGGTGTTGTTGATGATGAGGTTTCTTTGAAGACTCTTCCTTGCGTTTGCCGGTGTCAGCCTCTTTCTTAAAAACTCCAGAGGCTACCATCAGATCAGTAAGTTTCCCAGATAAACTCACTGCAGACTCCACAGTAACAGGGTTGGCTGCAACCACTAAACCCTGAATGCAGGTGGGAAGTCCACCTACATAACGATCAATCCTCTTTTCCAAGGTCGGTACCATGTCTGGCAGCAAAGCAACTAACTCGTGGTAACGAGTCATGTACCCCATGTGATCAGCTCCCTTCATCAACTGGTTTGACAGTTCAACCTCCAACTTCTGCAGTTCGTTTTTGGGGCAGAACTCGGTTCTCAGTAGAGCCTTGAAGTCTTCCCAGGTCATTGACGTAGCTTCTTCCCGATCTCTTGCATTGATTTGACCATTCCACCAAGTCAAAGCCCGCTTGTTGAATGTTCCAGCAGAATAGCGGACTTTGTGATGCTCTGGACAGCTGCAGAGGTTCAGAGTAGCTTCAATCTTTTCAATCCATTGGATTAATCCAACGGCTCCTTCGAACCCACTAAAACTGGGTGGCTTACATCCCATAAATGACTTGTAGGAGTAATGTGATGAACTACCAGTATTCCCACTGGCTTATCCTGACGAGTTACTAGTGTTGTTGATTTCATTACGGAGACGAAGGAACATCTCCGGTATCGCCTCCTTCATCTGACTGGTCATCTGACTGCTCAATAGAGTCACCAATGCGATAGTGGCAGGATCCAGCATTGGTGTTGTGCTCGGGCCTGGTGGTGGGTTGAGTAGAGGAGGAATAAATGGAGGAGGAGGAGGTGGAGGCAATGGGGCCATTGTAGGAGGTGAGTCAGACGGTGATGGTGTAGACGAATGTGGAGCCAAGTCTTGTGGTGGTGGAGGCAACGAAGGAGTCTGCCTTCTCGGGGGCATTCTGATCATAACCAATAAAGTTATCGGTTAGTGCAATGATCGAATACAAAAGACAATATGCAAGTAAGTCTTAAGTCCTATGTGCTCTACATCCAGGGTCCCTAGGTTATAGTCTAGGCCAAACCGTTTAAATAAGTGACCTATATTTTTCTATAACCATGGCTCTGATACCAATCTGTCACACCCCGAGCCGGCGGGGTTGGATCGGAGTCCCCGTCAGGCGGAAGGTTCCCGGGAAGCGATATCGTGAGTGATAATCGGAATGATCAGATTGCTACATTGCACATGATACATAAATGAGAAACTTGCTAAAATAAAATAGAATTACAAAGTTAAATTACATCAGTTAAGTTTATAATTTAACAATGTAAATCTACTATCACATCATAAATCTTCTATCTTGTATCTTCACAAGATATACAAAATAAACTGTATAATGATGCTTCAAAATATGCAGGTCCAAAAAGCTAGGTCCTCTATCAGATAACCTAGTCCAAAGAAATAACTCTTCAGTTGACCTGTTCGTCACCTGAGAAGTCAAGCAAAAATAAAGTCAACACATGGTTTATGAGTTCATTAAGTTTTATAAAATGAGTTTGAATAACCTTTATGACAACCTTAACCTCACCATTAACCACCTATACCATCCAGCTTAGTATGCTAATATATAGGGCATATGTAGGGTCGAACTTATCGCCCGCCCAGCCACCGTCCCACCACATACTAAACAACATGATATATTGTTCCTGGTGATAATTAAGAATTTCATTCAACTACTTTGATTCCATGACATATGATTCATAGCATTTGATTACCCTGAAAATGTTTACCTTGATCCCCCGAAGTGACAACCTTAACCTCATCAACAACCATCTATGTTATCCAATCAAGTATGCTTATATATAGGGCATATGTAGGGGACAACCCCAGCCACCGTCCCACCACATACCAGACTGCTTAACATATTGTTATTGATGATAATTAAGCGTTTCACTCCATTCACCTCTGATTTAGATTCTGATTTCCACAATTTGATTTACCTTTGATTCTCTTGAGTTCATCATAGTTATATGATTTCCCAAAAGCAATTATAGAAATATAATGTTAAATGTTTAATTAAATAAATAAATAAATAAACATTTAAATACAACTAAGACATGATGATTGGGCCTTATTTGACTCAATCGATTAGACTTAGTTGTTGGTGGTTTCCAAGTTGTACCCTCTTACACGTGACCCATATCAGGCATAACTCACAAGGAGTATACCTGAGCGTTCCGGGATTTTAATGATGCCCATATCAGCTTGACCCAATGGTCTACTGTACATGCCCGGACTTTACGGATATCCTTTGATTCTTGATCTCTTTGATTCTCTTGAATTTGATTTTGATTTCATTTGATATTTCACGTTATTGCCCATATAGCTTGACTACAAGAGTCTACTATTTATGCTGGGACTTTAAGTGTGTTACACGTGGTCTTGATTTCCATACAACTGACATCCTCCTTAACTCAAGTATTAATGATTTCATTAGATCTTAATGATTTCATTATTTCAATGATTCACACACATTTATGATTTATGATTTCTTGAGTCTCTTGATTTGATCTTTAGAATTCCCATGATTTCACAATGATAATTGATTCTTAATTATGATCCGTTGTTTTCAGATCACACACTGAATTAGGATTCTTTGAACATGATCTTTAGCTTTAGTTCCTTTGATTTCACTTTGAATTTAGGTTCTTGAATTTGAGTTTGATGGACTAAGGGTTTGTTTAAAGTTTTAAAATTAAAGTATTACTCATAAGAGTAATTTAATTAACTTGATAATTTGATCTGCATAGTAATTACCTAGACAGGAGTCTAGGAGTATCAACAAGCATAATGATATAACATATAATGAATAAAAGCATTTAAGTAAACAATTTAAATAAAACAGTTTACGCATGCTTCTCAGCCTCGCGTTTTAAAACAAAAATGTTTAGAAAAGGGGCAATGAACTCACCTGTGCTGCTATGTAAATGATCTAACACAAAATGCGCGCTCGTTCTGGTAGCTTAGGTTTCTTTAGTTCCTGAGTTGTTTTAAGAAGAGTTCAATTACAATAAGTATACGTATAAGTCGTTGTATCTAGGGTTTGGTCTTGGCGTATGCGACTAAGTGTCCTAACTACTAGTGTCCTTCTAAGGTTTAATCTAAATGATCTAGTTTTACTTACCCATTTGAAATCACCAATTCCCATGATTAGTTATAACAACTTATCATTAAATTTTACGAAATTCGGGCAGAGTCTCCATTGTTTTCTGTTCAAATCCAGACAATTATATTGTCTATTTACAACAATTTCCCAACAAGATAATCATAATAAGTTCATAATCCATTTCCTTTTTATTAAAATAGTAGTGCATGAATTTAATAAACATTTACATATGATGGCTTAATTAAGCCCATTGGGCCCACTTAGGCCCAATTGATGGTCTTTGAATTCCCATTGATGACCAATTCGAGTTCTTTGAATAATTCTACATAAGCCATTAACTTATCTATGTTAACTAACCGTATTAAATCTTTTCTAAAATTTAAGTGTTACAATTGAATTGCACCCCATTCTTTAGGCTTTTGTGTTGACCCATATGAGTTCATAACAATTTCTCAATTGTTAAACAATTTCATACGTGTGAATAACTCATGTTGAAGTGTTAGTGGTTCCTAAGAAAACTCTCGTTATTCCAAGATTAACCCATGATTGTCTTCCTCCCACTATATTATTAAAATAGACCTTAGTGTTATTCTCATGCGCACACTTAATCCCCCATGCATACCACGTAACCGTCCCATTGGAAACTTGGGTTCGTAATCCATAGCAATGCAAATGTGACTAGGTTCGCTGCCCATTCAAGATTAGATCATCAGGTTCGGCTAACTCTATGAAAAGATACTATGTTCGCTGCTTTAGGAAAGGTTTCACATAGTCTAGGGTTCGGCTAGTCAAGGGAGTATGGTTCGGCTATGAGTTCTCAGCCCAAGGTTCATCTGGCCAGAGGTTCGGCTGACTGCTGGCCGCCTAGGGTTCGGTGACTATCGGAGGTTCGCCCAACCAAGAAGGGTTCGGCTATGCAAGGGAGGTTCGCCACCTTTTGTTTCAGTTGAGCCTAGGTTCGCTCTTATCCTAGGTTCGGTGAAGTGGGGTTCTGCGAGCCAGGGTTCGGTGCAGATATAATGCAGGTTCGTTGCAGGAGTCCCACATACTGGTGCAGGGTTCGTTGCAGGTCATCAGCAGGTTCGTTGCAGGGTGAAGGTTCGGTGGTAGTAGGTTTGTGTGTCCCATGCAATGCTGATAAAGGTTCGACCACCTGTGAACCCAGCCCTCATTACTGTTCATCGTCTTCTACCTTACATTCTTCTGTTGCAGGTCCACCTACAAGCTTCTTAATCGTTTCTAGAAATCTATTTTGAAGTTTCTAAGTGCCCAACACCGTTTAAAACTACAATGTCTATGTGGGTGATGAAACATACTTTTAGAATCGAAACAAAACCGAGATTTACCTTGGATTCATCGGATGAAAGGTTAGATCCCTTGTACTTCCTTGATCTACGCAACAAGAGGAACGTTTTGACGCCAACTATGCTCGAATCCGACTATAAATGGGCTCCAAATCTTAGAGAGAAGTTCAAGTTCTTTGGAGAGAGAGAGCTAGAGAGAGAACGAATTTGAGAGTGGGAATGAGGTTGGTGAAATTTGTTGGTGACATAAATGCCCCATTAAAGACTTAGAGAACACCCGGTGGTTCGGTCTCTATCAGTCTCGCGTCAAGTATCATTTTCTCGTGTCGTTATAATGAAACGGAACTATTTAGAAAATAAAATTTATAAATTTATTGCAAGTTGTGATTCCTAATAAATTATCTAATATCTTATGTTTATTTTTAAGAATTTATTAAATTTACAGTTTAAAATCGAATCGTACAGTTGTCGCGCGTATTTGTTCGAATCGTCACCCGTACGAACACGACGATAACTATACTTTTCAATATGGTTTTCTAATTATCGGACATCATTCAGAACATTAAACCTTCAGATATATTCGTACAGATCGTCACCTATACAAATAACCCGTCGATTTAGCATTCACATAACGATATCCATGTTATTTTGTTCTATAAAGCCTCACATACATTTATACATAATAAAATATTAACACATAATCATATGATGGTTTTGTAATGCCAGATAATTATCTGACTGATGAACCTTCTTTTCTGAGTTTTGTTTCTCAGAAATGATTTTGAATTCACTGTTTGATTTATAAAATGATAATGATACATGCTATGAATATCAATTACACTGAAATACTATAGACTTTGTACCTGTTTACTGTTCATGGTACTGTTGCGATCACTGTTCCGGTACGATTCCGGCACTGATGTTACATATCCCTTTGTAGAATATCCCTCCCAAATATTTATAAATATATATATATATATATATATATATATATATATATATATATAAGCCCTCTTGTGCGGCGCGCTCATATAATGTATATTCGAAGGGCAAAAGTAAAATTGCACTAACTTTAACGTTATTTTACTTAATTTTTGTAAAAATAATGTTAAAAGCGTTGGGTTAGTTTGTTAATCAGGCATCATGAACTGGAGGTCTTATTGGAAGCATCATCTCTATTCCTACATGGATAGAGGTAAGTCTGCCTACATCCTACCTTCCTTAGACCCTACCTTAGCTTTGTTAATGGTGGGATATACCGAATACGATGATGACGATGATATATATATATATATATATATATATATATATATATATATATATATTGTTTCTAGAAATATTTTTTTTATTAGAACGATTGATGCATAGGCTTATATGCTATAAAGCTATAAAAAATCATGTTAAGTTTTTTTAACACATGAAAACAAGCTTTTTATGTGTTTTTAATATGAAACCTCATGCTTCTCTATTTCTTATTTTTTAGATTCTCTTTTGAATCTCCCTACATATACATCTTTTTAAATATGAATGCAATGATACATAAACAAATATACATGTACACATGCACAAATTAAATACAGCGTACGTTTTTAAGGTACAAGTCTCCAAATGTATATGTATAGGTATATGTATATGTATGTATATGTGTGTGTATATATATATGTATGCATTACTAGAAATTGACCATGTGCCAACTAAAGCTGTCCCATTGAAAAAATTCGTTGCTATAGGTGACCTTTTTCCCGACGAACGATATGTCGGCGACATGCCGTTGGTCCAGGATTTCGTCTGAAATTTTCAAAAGATACTCTATCCCTACCAAAAATTGTTGGCATAGGGTTTTTTAGTAATTTTTTTATTGTTAACTTATTCTAACTATACGTCATCGGGAATAATCGATTTTTTTTTTAATTTGTTTTGGTATTAACGACTTAATGTCATCGGTATGGGTGACCTTTTTCCCAACGAACGATATGCTGACGACATTGTGCTTTATTGGCACGAATTTCTACCATCGACGTCTATGCCAATGACATGTCGTCGGGACTAACAAATTGACCTATAGCGAATAGCGTTCAAAATCGTCAGGAAATGGTTCAAAAAATTCGTCATGATAAGCCATAAATGGTGTCGTGATGTATGGTAGGTTGGAAATTTGTATATTAAATTTATTGAATATGGATAAAGTTAATAGAAAATTTCACACCCCGAGCCGGCGGGCCGGATCGTGTGTCCCGCCGGGCGGAAGGTTCCCGGGGCGCGATATCGTGAGTGATAATCGTGATGATCAGATTGTTTACATAGCATCAATATTGAGAATAACTAAAGCATAAATAACATTAAACTAGGATTACAAAGTTAAATTACAACTGTTAATGTTTGATAATTTAACTAAGTAAACCTATCAAAAGAATCAGATGTTTAGTATCTCGTAACTGTACAAGATATCAAAAGTGATTCACATCAGTAATCAAAACATGTGCTTTGCAAAATCTACTAGGTCCTCTAACTGGGCATCCTAGCTTGCATTTTGTAGCCTTAGCTTATTCCTGTACGTCACCTGAGAAAGCATGTAAGAAACAAAGTCAACACAATGGTTGGTGAGTTCATATGGTTTAGTAGTCGAAAAATAGCTTTAGCAAACCTCTTCAGTAACAACCTTAACCTCATTAATATCACCTGAAATATCCAATTCGGTATGCTTATATATAGGGCATATGTCGGGTCGAACTTACCCCCCGCCCAGCCACCGTCCCACCACATACTAAATCACATATGACATTGTTGTTAATGATAATTTACCTACACCCCAATCCTGTCTCCATCATAGCTTTAGCATACTGTTTAAAAGTTTACTTGTTTATAGCATTCACATAGCTCGACCTTTACGTATATTGTACACGGATAATAGCTTCGCATTAACATAGTTTAGCATTTACGAATCTCATGCATGGGTACAAGCTTTGCACAAGCATGGTTTGGCATTTACGTAACCCATGATTAGATACAAGCTTTGCTCTAGCATAGTTTAGCCATTACGTATCTCATGAATCGATTCAAGCTTTGCTTTAGCATAGTTTAGCAGTCACGTATGCTATATATATATATATACACACACATATATATATATACAAGCTTTGCATTAGCATAGTTTAGCATTCACGTATCTCTTATATGGATACAAGCTTTGCAGTAGCATAGTTAAGCATTCACGTGTCCCATATATAGATACAAGCTTTGCATTAGCATAGTTTAGCATTCACATATCTCATACATGGACACAAGCTTTGCATTAGCATCCAATCTTAGCACGTAGCTTATAGCATTAGCATTAACATTTAGTTTGAGCATGTAGCTTATAGCATTAGCATTAGCATTAGCATTAGCATTAGCATTAGCATTAGCATTGAGTTTGAGCATGTAGCTTATAGCATTAGCATTAGTTGAGCATGTAGCTTATAGCATTAGCATTAGTTTGAGCATGTAGATTATAGCATTAGCATTAACATTAGCATTTAGTCTTAGCTTGTAGCATGTAGCATCTAGTGTTAGCATATAGTCTTAGCTTGTAGCATGTAGCATCTAGTGTATGAGATATTAGCAACTAGTATAAAGTCTTAGCTTTTAGCTTTTAGAATTAGCTTTTAGAATAAGTGTATGAGCATTAGCATTTGCGTGATAATTTAATGTAAAAGCATTTACAAAAAAAAAAATTAAACATCTGTTTAAAATGAATAACATGCTTCTCAGTCCCGATGTAAAATCTCAAAATGGTTTGAAAAGGGACAATGAACTCACCTGTGTTGCTATGTATAAGTTACCACAGATAATATACGCTCGTTGAATGTATCTTAAGTATCTTCAACACCAGAGTTGTTTTAAGAGATTCGAATACAATAAGTCTTTGTAATAGAAGCAATCTAAGGTTTTGGTCTCGGTGTGCTACTAAGTGTCCTATGTTACTAACGTGTTTTCTAGGATTTCATTTAACTAGTCTAAGGCATTTCCCATAAGTAAACCCTTAATCCTGAAAGTAACCATTACAAAACATTAATTAAATATTTTCAAGAACATTCATTTTAATTAATTATAGAGAGTTTATTATAAATTTCATTTAATAAAACCATAAGTATTTTAAGAAAATAATAGCTTAGTTTGTTAGACTTTAAGTTAATCCCATTAGATTAACCCTAAGCCTAAGATTAAGTTTTAGCTTCCTTTGTTTTTTTTAGATCTTTCGTGTGTACAACCTACTTAGAAGTCCATCGAACTATCTAACTCGGTTGTAAGTAATAGAATAATTAACTAAGTGTTGGGTGTTAATAACTATCATTACACTTAGTTAATCTTCTTAGCCCCTTATAGTTCTTGCTTTAGTTTAAACCCTTAGTGTTGTTGCATATTTCATTGTTTATTCTCCATCCCATATGATAAATGAGAGATATGTCTAACATTTGTTTAGCAAAATGTTTATATCTTCGACCTTAACATGAAGAGTTTTCAAGCTTATCAACTTTGTTTCAAAATTTTGTTGGCTCCTTGTTTAGGAAACCCTAGTAAATTCCCATGCACACACACACATGCATGCAAAAAGGATGTGAGAGTGAGTGTTTATGCTTCCCTATGTCTCATAGTTTAGCCATCTCCTTCTAACCCTCTAGCTCTTTGTTTGGTGAACCTTCAAACGAAAGTCCCTGGCCGAATAAGAGTGAAGGCCAAATGGGTGTGGCCGAATAGAGTTCGACCGCATGAGTCCTGGCCGACCGAACCACACTTATGCCGAATAGAGGCCGATTGACTAAGAAGTGGTTTGGGTCGAATGAGAACTATCGAATGGAGGAGTCCCGACAGAAACAACACACTGGCCAAAGGGGGTGATGGCCATTCGGCCGAAAGGAGTCATGCGGCTGATGTGGCCATTCGGCCTAGCTGCGGCTGGGCCATTCGGCCATTCGACATCCTTGAGATGCAGCCACTTGGATCGATCAGACAACTACACCAGGTTCTAACCCACTTGTTCCTGCACACTATAGTGAGGTTTTTGTGGTGTTTCTCTAAAGGTTGAAGGTGTTTTGGCCATAGGGATTTCAAAACCCCCAAATCGCAACTTTTACATGGTTTTTACCTCGATTTCGCTGGATAGGATCTTAGATCCTTTGTACTTCTATGATCTACGTGATGTGGTGGTTGTTTAGGCACCAAAAACACTAGAATCGGTTGAGAAATGAGGATTCTAGAGTTTGAATTTGTAGAGAGAGAAAGTAGAGAGAGAGGGCCGGAAATGATGAGAGAGAGGAGGTAGTTGGGGAAAGAGGAGAGTGTTTAATGCTCTCTTAAATGTTTCCCAATACCCGGGTGCTTTTGGGTTCGTTCGGTTCCGCTCGGTCTCGCGCATAAGTGTCGTTTTTATTTCGTCTTCGTGACAAACATCTCGGTTTTAAAGATAGAGTTTTAAAATTTTAATTTAGGTGGTTATTCCTAGTAAATTAACTAATTATCTTTCGTTTATTTTAAATTCTCTGAAAATGTTTAAATTTCAGTTTAAATCGAATTGTATAGTTGTCGCGCGTATTTGTTCGAATCGTTACCCGTACGAATACGACGATAACTACACTTTTGAATATGGTTTTCTAATTATTGGACATCATTCAGAACATTAAAAATTCAGATTTATTCGTACAGATCGTCACCTATACAAATAATCCGTCCATTTAGCATTTCTGTAACGATGTCCGTCATTGCTTTGTTGTGTTCAACCTCGCATACGTTTATACAAAATATCATATTACAAACATTCGTGTGTCAGTTCAGTGTTATCTGATTTGTTTATGACTGTTAAACCGTGAGATTTAATCAGATTACAGAAACGATTGCATAAGAGTTTAGTGTCAAGCATCATAATGTTACTAGCATACAATAATTCACATAGTTTGTACCTGAGTTACTGTGCAAGTTACTGTGTATATCACTGTTCCGACAGCGTTTCCGGAACTGATGTTACATTCTCCCCTTGTTAGAGAAATTTCGTCCCGAAATTTAAGCGTCGTTATCAGGCACGGCTTCCTCTATAAACAGTTTGGGATACTTTAACTTCATGTGATCTTCGCCTTCCCAAGTAAACTCAGGTCCACGCTTTGAATTCCAACGAACCTTGACAATCGGAATACGGCTTCGCCTCAGTTTCTTAACCTTGCGATCCATAATCTCCAAAGGTTCTTCTATAATGTGTAAATTCTCATCCAATTGAATTTCTACAACTGGTATGACGAGTGATTCATCAGCAAGACATTTCTTCAAGTTAGAGACGTGAAACACGTCATGCACACCACTAAGTTCATCAGGTAGCCTTAGTCTATACGCCACAAGACCAATACGTTCAATGATCTCGAACGGTCCCACGTATCATGGTGCTAGTTTTCCTTTCTTTCCAAAATGGACTACGCCCTTCCATGGGGATACCTTTAACATGACGCGGTCTCCCACTTGGAATTCCAACGGCTTGCATCGTTTGTCGGCATAGCTCTTTTGCCTACTTCTGGTTGCTTGTAGCCTTTGTTGAATCTGAGCAATCTTGTCGGTAGTCTCTTGAATAAGCTCTGGCCCAGTTATTCGATTATCTCCTACTTCAGTCCAACAGATCGGCGATCGACATTTCTCGACCATAAAGAGCCTCGAACGGAGCACATCCGATACTGCTGTGGTAACTGTTGTTGTAGGAGAATTCGATCAGTGGCATATGAGAGTCCCAATTCCCACGAAAGTCTAAAACACAGGTTCTCAACATGTCCTCTAGCGTCTGAATCGTACGTTCGTTTTGACCATCCGTTTGTGGATGGTAAGCTGTACTCTTATTTAAGTACATCCCTAGAGATTTCTGTAATGATTTCCAGAACCTTGATGTGAATCTGCTATCTCGATCTGAAATGATAGTCAATGGCACACCATGACGTACCACTATCTCGTTTATGTATAGTCTTGCCAGTTTATCCATCGTGTAGGTCTCACGCATTGGCAAGAAATGAGCAGATTTGGTTAATCGATCAATGATAACCCATATAGTATCATGTCCACTGGAAGTGGGGGGTAGCTTGGTAATAAAGTCCATAGCTATTTGTTCCCACTTCCAGAGTGGAATCTCAAGTTGTTCCAATAAACCTGACGGTTTCTGGTGTTCCGCCTTCACTTTGGCACACGTAAGCATCGACCAACATACTCTGTATGTCTTTCTTCATACCCGGCCACCAATAAAATCCCCGTAAGTCTTGGTACATTTTATCAGCACCGGGATGCACGAAGTACTTGGTCTTGTGTGCTTCATCAAAGATAAGCTTTCTCAATTCATCCATTGCAGGAATCCACACACGATCCCTATAGTAGATGATTCCATCAGGCTTTGTTTCGATTTGCTTTTCTGGTCCACAATCCAGTTCTTTCTTCAGGTTTTCTTGTTCAACTGCCTCTTGTTGTTCTTGAATAATGTTGTAGTGTAAGCTTGTCTGCGCAGTCATCTCCATTGCTCTGACGCGCAAGGGTTTGACCCGTTCCTTCCGACTCAAGGCATCAGCTACAATGTTTGCCTTGCCCGGATGGTACTTGATTACATAGTCGTAATCATTTAGAAGCTCAACCCAACGTCGCTGTCACATGTTGAGTTCCTTCTGATCGAATATGTGTTGCAGATTCTTGTGATCAGTAAAGATGGTACACTTAGTTCCATATAAGTAATGTCTCCAAATCTTCAGTGCGAATACCACTGCTCCCAGTTCCAGATCATGAGTAGTGTAGTTCTTATCATGAATCTTCAGTTGTCTTGAGGCATACGCAATGACTTTGTCCCGCTGCATTAATACACAGTCGAGTCCCTGATGCGATGCATCACAGTCCACTACAAAGTCATCACAACCATCTGGGAGAGATAAGATTGGAGCATCACATAGCTTTTGCTTCAAAGTCTGGAAGGCATCTTCTTGCTTATGTTCCCAAAAAAACGGCTTGCTTTTTCGTGTTAACTTGGTGAGCGGCAGGGCTATCTTAGAAAAGTTTGAGATAAACCTTCTATAATAGCCTGCTAAGCCTAGAAAGGAATGTATCTCCATCGGTGTCTTCGGAGTATCCCAGTTCTTTATTGCTTCGATCTTGGCAGAGTCTACGTGTATTCCCTCACTGTTGACTACATGACCCAGGAATTGAACTTCGCTTAGCCAGAATTCACATTTAGAGAATTTGGCATAAAGTTGCTCTTCCTTCAATAGTTCCAAGATCATTCTGAGATGTTGCTCGTGCTCTGTTTTGCTTTTGGAATAGATCAGTAGGCCATCAATGAATACAATAACAAGCTGATCCAGATATGGCTTGCACACTCGGTTCATAAGATCCATGAAAACCGCTGGTGCATTCGTCAATCCAAAAGGCATCACCATAAACTCGTAATGCCCATATCTGGTACGAAACGCCGTCTTCGATATGTCTTCGTCATGGACTCTAAGCTGATGGTATCCAGACCGCAAGTCGATCTTCGAGAAATACTGAGCCCCTTGTAGTTGGTCAAACAAATCATCAATCCTCGTCAATGGATACCGATTCTTGATGGTTAGCTTGTTCAGCTCACAGTAGTCTATGCACATCCCAAAGGATCCATCCTTCTTCTTTACAAACAAAACCGGAGCTCCCCAAGGTGAGTAGCTCGGTCGGATGAAACCTTTTTCAAGTAGCTCCTATAGTTGGTTTGACAATTCCTGCATCTCTGAAGGTGCTAAACTGTAAGGAGATTTAGCAACAGGGGTTGGTCCAGGAATTAAGTCAATATGAAACTCTACCGGTCGCACTGGGGTAAACCTGGTAAGTCTTCAGGAAACACTTCTGGGTATTCCTTCACTATAGGCACGTCTTGAATCGTTTTCTTGTCTTTCCCTTTCTCCCCCACATGAGCCACGAAGGCTACACACTGTTTCTGTAGACACTTACGCTCCTTTATGCAGGATATGTTTTTGACACTACGCTTTGCTTGATCCCCTCGAACTTCCAATACACGATCATTCGCCAATGGAATCCGAAGTAGCTTTTCAAAACATATGACTTCCACTCTATTAGGAGATAGCCAATGCATCCCAACAATGATGTCGAAACTGTCCAACTCCATCGCTATCAAGTTGATGGTAAATGTCTGATCAGTAAGTGTAAGTGGGCAGTTCCTAAGTATAGTGCTAGCTGTGATTTGTTTCCCATTTGCTACTTCGATGATATAAGAGGAGTCTAAAGATTCCTCAGTAAGATTAAGTTGGCGTGCAAAGTCAAATGAAATAAAACTCTGATCTACACCAGTGTCAAACAAGAAAAATGCATAAGAGTCATGTAAAAGAAATGTACGAGTGTAGGACCAATAAGGAGCTCGGAAACAATCCGATTCCAACGGATATCTACTCGACAGCCTCTGGAATAGTGCGGAATCCTAATCCAGGGTTTTCCATTCGAAACCAACAGCAACCGTGGTGATCTGAAGGTGTACGAAGGACGTTTGATTGTGAATCGAACACCACGGGTTGAGAATCAAACTTGGATGAGCAATGGCTGCTCAGATCTTCTAGGGTTTGACACTAGGTGCTCTGGGAAGAAGGAGGGCTCTCTGAAGTTAGGTTTAAAATGATTTGAACTTGTATTTATAGACTGTAGTCATTTGGCCGAATGAGTGGCCGAAGCAGCTCATTCGGCGATTGACTCATTCGATCGCCTATGTCATTCGCTAGGGCGTTCATTTAGTGAATGACTTCATTCGTAGAGTCATTCGCCCGAAAGGTCAGAATTCATACTCAAATATTAATAAACCAAATTAAACAATCATATAATCAATATTAAACATTTAGAACAATATATAAAGACAACTTCCGTTAATATAACTTGAACTTTACATGATGGATAATACAAAATCGAACTAGGGACATATAGTGCATCTACAAACTCCCCCTTATACCTAGTTCAATCCTTGGAAGTGTCTTTCTTGAAAAACTTGTCGGAAATGGCTTTCCAGTCTGCACCAGTATAAATCTTGAATATACTGCAGAGCCGGATCACCCTCATAAACTGTAATGCCTGTACCATGTCTTGAAATCGAAGAAAATCTGATGACGATAGAGAGCTAAGACATCTTTGTGGGACAAGTTAGTCAACAACATTGGGTCAAAAATACGTTCCGTCTCCCATTTCTTTTCCTTGCACAATACAATTACTGCCTCTCCAGTCTGTCCATCGTAATAGCACCATCGGAACCCCTCCATAAAGTTTTGACGCATCTTCTGTAAAGGAATCTTCTTCATTACTCAAGGAGGTAGCCACTTTAGGATAACTTTGTGCTTCCTTGACTGACCATCAATCTCAGGCAGATAATATCTTTCAGGCTGTTGGGGCTGGATGTTTACCCATCTCTTCCTGTACTCATACTGAAGTTGTCGAGAAAACCAGGCTGACATTCCAGAATCTTCGCTATAAAGCATCCTCAGATGTGCTAATTGATTGGCTTCGAAACCGGGCAACGTCTTAAAATCATGAGGATGCTTAAAGTAGTCAATGCCTTTTGCCCTCTTCATTGCATAGTACCCAAGATCATGAAAGTATGCCCAACTCAAGATTTGACCTCCAGCCTTGTAGCCTTTGGTTCTATAGACCTTTTTGTGCGTAGCTGGCATCTTTGTTGTGCTTTCTTTCTTCAAGACCTCCCAATAGGCCTTCCATTCTTCTTTTCTTCTTTTACGATCATCAGCTTCAGCTTTACTAACCTCAACCTGTTCTTCCAAGTACCTCATCAGTAGATCTTCAGTAGCTTGATCAAACTGATCAGTGAATGTAGGAAGCTCGTCCTCTGCCGATATATACTTTGGATATTCTTCCTCAGTGATATACTCCAGAATGACTTCATCCACATCATCAAAGGCACCTTGAGTAGGCTCATCAAACACTGGAACAGAGGTATCATCAGTGATAACATCATTTGGATTTAGCCTGAACAGTTCGGCTATCTGCTTCTTTTATAAGTAGTGTATGATCTCCCCCTCCTCTTTATTATAGCTGAATGAGTGTTGTATGATGCCTTGAGCGTCAAGAATCATAGTGAGTGTCTCATCCAGTTGACGTCTCACAGGCATAGCTTCGACTTCCTCAGTAGCAGCTGATTCTTCATTCTGTGTAGGAGGAGGTGGAGGAGGAGCTTTCTTCTTGTCATGCATGGACTTAGATCGGATCTAAGGAGGGGGAGTGTCTTGATCATCATCCTCCTCATCATCTGAACTTGACGAACTAGAAGACTCACTCCCTGATCCATCCTGATCATCCCCGTCAGAATCATCATCTTTTTCAGCATCTTCATCATCATATTTGTCCTCATCAGATTCCTTTTCTTCTTCTTCATCTTCCTCTTCACTTTCTTTTTCTGAATATGAATCATTTGAATGAACAGTTGTGCCCTCAAGCCTGGGAGTGCTGTCTTTAAGATCTTCTATCTGGTCAGCAAGGCGAGCATTCTCCGCTTCCAGTTGCAAAATCCGTTCATTGAAACCAATGGCAGTCAGTGCCAGCTGGTTGTACTTGTCAGAACAGCCCGTGACCTAGTCATTGAAGAAACTGTGACAGCTGCTACTGATGTAACAGTAGTTGTAGCAGCTGACGACAGTTCTGACCTCCTCTGAAATAGAAGTCTAGCTCTCTTTCTCCTGCCAGTTGGAGATGATGTGGACTGAATAGTAGCAACAGAAACAGCTACAGTGTCAGGAACAGAGGAACGAGGAGGAGGTGAGATATCAAATTCAGGAATAAATAAAGGATCTGTGATCTCTTCGAGCTCAGCTTCACTCCTTTTCTTTATCTTCTTCATTAGTCTCCCTCCAATCAAGACGCTCTCAAACTCATCATCTGGTGTGTCTTCTAAGTCAGAACTCTTAGCACCATCACCACCAGCTTCACCACCATCATCACCTGAGTCATCTGACTCATCCCTGTCTTCGGCAGATGTGGTGCCTGTCATATCAATAGGAGTAGTCACTGTAAAGGTAGTAGTGGCCATGAAGTCCAAATCCATCAGTGAATCAATGTCTACATCCTCATCATCAGCAATAGAAGTACTAAATCCAGCACCAGCAGTCACAACGGCCTCAACCAGGCTAACATCAGCAGTAATGGCTATGTCACCAACACCAGCACTCATCATAACAGAACTAACAGCTACAGTGCTCACAGCCACTGAGCTCTCAGCATCACCAGCACCAGCACCACTACCACCTGCACCATCACCACTAGCACCATCATCATCATCATCACCACTATCATCACCAGGCACAACTATATCTTCTACCTCAGAGTCTGAGTCTTCATGCCTCCATCTCCTGCCAGGTGGAGCAATATAATCAGGCCTCACAAGATGTCCAAACATAGAACGAATAGTGGGCTTCCTCTCCTTGTCTCTATATGACATCACCCTGTTGAGAGTGAGGTCATTCATGTGCTCTAGCCTAATGATATCAGTGTTGATCTTCGGCAAATCAGGAAACTGAGCATCAATCAACTGCTGTAGAAATCTAGGATACATCAGAAACTTCTTATCTCCCTTCCGAGCCACATTCTCCTTCATATGAGTGAAGATCATCTCAGAGAAGTTGAATGGCCTGTTCAGCACTAATGCAACGAAGGCACACTGAATGGTCTCTCTCATGTCATCAAATCTTCCTCTCCTTGATCCAAGGCAATGAATAAGTACATGTGCTAAGTACTTGAATTGTGGAGACATGTATGCCTTGTTCAGGATCCCGGCTCCAAGGTCACCCTCATACTTGCACCTCATGAAGCAACCTCAAACTAAATAACGATCTAGAAGATACGGCTGATCAGGTGCATCTTGGAAACCACAAACTCTTCTGATGTGTTCAGCAAAAATGACCACATCCTGTCCACGAACTTTGCCTCGAATGACTGTAGGCTCAGATTCACAATCGATATCAGCAGATGCCCAGAAGTCTTGCTGATGTGAGTGATATGGCACATGCATAGTGGAAATGGCAGTAAAAATCCTCGAACGTCTCAGAAATGTGATAATCTTAGTATAATGTCTTGCATTTGGTGTAGTGAGATCCAAATGAGCGCAGATGATGTTCTTCGTCACCGATTTATATCCAGCCATTCTGAACAACAGATAAAGACTTGTTAGAACAGTTCAGTTGCTTAAAATACAGAGATCAGACCAGAAATCAGAACAAAGAATCAATTGAAACTAATTTTCCGAATGAGGTTAATTTGGACGAATGAAATCTTTGGTCAAAAGAGCCATTCGCCGAATGAGCCATTCGTCGAATGAGCCATTCGCCGAATGAGTCATTAGCTAACTTGGCCATTCGTCGAATGAGCTTCATTCGTTGAATGAGTCATTCGGCTGTCTGTTCAAGTTCTAAACCCCTTTGACAAAAAGTTCAAATCAGCTCGCAAAATTCATACTTTCAAGCTCAGACATGACCGACTAAGAGTTTTAAAACAGGTCTTTTGTGGTGTTAGGTCCATTTAGACCATTTATTGCAAGGGCAAAATTAAAAACCCTAAAACTCTTAAATCAGTTATGTTCCAGATGATTTCTCGGTAAGTTTGACGATATTTGATCCCAATGTACCTGAGATGATAAGAAACAAGATTATCAGTAGCTGGGACGAAAGAAATCAAGAAAAAATGATGGACCGAAGAGAGATGACTTTAGGGCGAATGGGGTTCACACAGTATCGAGCGAATGAAATTTTGGCGAATGAGGTTGGTCACCCAACTAACTGTTTATATAGGGTGAGCCATTCGCTGAATGAGAATGGCGAATGGGTCATTCGACATTAGGTCATTTGCGGAATGACACCAACGAATGAGTCATTCGGCATTGAGTCATTCGTCGAATGATATTCAATAACCAATAGTCATTCGCCGAATGAATAGGCGAAAGACTTGATTCTTTCTCACACAGCACCTCATTCATGCGAATAAGTTGTTTTCACTATCAAAACCCTGTTCAAAATGTAACAGGCATTTGCTACAGCCTCATTCCAGAACT
This sequence comes from Mikania micrantha, assembly GCA_009363875.1. Lineage (NCBI taxonomy): Eukaryota > Viridiplantae > Streptophyta > Magnoliopsida > Asterales > Asteraceae > Mikania > Mikania micrantha. The sequence continues at coordinate 28,269,191 of CM018680.1, read as the reverse complement.
GAACTGGAAGAGAAGAATCAGCAAGCATCGTCCTAGCAGCCTCATTCAAAGTTTGGTTCTTTCGTTCAACAACACCATTCATTTGTGGGACATAAGGAGCACTAAATTGTTGAACAATTCCCCGTAAATTACAAAAATTCTCCATGTTGTGGTTTTTGAACTCTGTCCCATTGTCGGTTCTGATTATACGAATCTTGAGCTTATAAAGAGATTCAAGTTTTGTAACCAACACTTGAATGCAGTCAAACGTTTCAGATTTCTCCTTTAGAAAGAAAACCTAAGAGTATCTGGAATATTCATCAGTGATGACAAGACAGTTTTGATCCCCAGCTATACTCTTGCGGTTAACAGGACCAAATAGATCCATATGGAGAAGCTCTAGTGGAACAATGATTGAGTGATACTTCTTTGGTTTGTGAGACTGCTTGACTTGCTTTCCCTTTTTGCAGGATACACAGACATCAGACAGCTTGAAATTCTTCAGACTAACCCCTTCAACCAAATTGTTGTGTACTAGGTGATTCATCTTTCGCAACTCAAATGACCCATCCTCTTATGCCAAAGAATTGAATCTTTCTCAGTTGCCTTTGTCATAAAACATGAAGCTGTGGAGGATGTATTTGAAGCTGTGGCCATATTGAGTACATACAAGTCTTGCTTCCTGGGGGCTGACATCAAGATCCAATCTTCAAGGATAGTAACACCTTGCTTTAGAATGTAACATTTGGAGTCATCAAAGAGAACTTTGTACCGTTTATCACAAATCTGTGATACTGAAAGTAGATTATTCTCCAATTGCTTGACATATCTGACTTTGTCAAATGAAACTTGCCCATTTGATAAAATTCCCTCTCCCGTGATAAAACCACCTTTGTCACCAGCAAACGTGACGTATCCACCTCGAACTGAATTCACATTGGTGAGCAACGATATATCACCAGTCATGTGTCTGGAAGCCCCACTATCAACAATCCAAGAGCTGTTAAGAGCAGCTGTTGGGGCAACCTACACAAAAATGAAACAATTAGTTCATTTTGGGAACCCAAGCCTTAAAGTCTTGGGTTGACCCAATGAGTCTCGGATCCATACATCAATCCATTTACCATCAGAAGTAGCCTTATCAGGACCAGGTAAAACTTTAGTCTCAGAAGACTTAACTTTCCAGATTGTATTTTTGCTGAAAGAATTTTTCAGATAAATGGATGACGGCTTTGCTTGATGAACATTAATCACTTTGGGAACATCCAATCCCATCAGTTTCCCTTTACCCTTGTCTAAAGGTTTAACCTGTCCTGGCAATTTGGCTTTTGTCTGAGCTGATTTAAAATCAGATTTAACATATTTCATAAAAACCTGATTTTGTTTTCTGGTTGGTTCAGGATTCAGATGAGACATACATCAGAACCTACAAATGATCACCTAAACTGAAATGGAAAATATAAAATCTTTTTGTAATTTTCTGAAACAAAATACAACTGTACAACTAACAATTGTAAACAAAGAAACGCATCTTTTTGTGAGAGGTCTATTGAAAAACTAGTACATACATCTAATCAAATCAAATCAACATTACTGAATGATTCATTTCAGACACTTTTGACTTGTGATCGTATTACTAATATATCTGTGCACTTTAAGCTTTTCAATACAAAATTATCAAACTCATTTGATGATCACTTATGTTTTCTGACTGAGTTACCCGTTTTATCTATTCAGCAAAGGTTTGAACTTAGTTTGTAACTCATCTCCGCACATCTTAATACCCAGCATCATAAATTCCATAAGGTTCCAATTTATTTTCTTTTTGTATTTTTCTTTTTGATTTGTCTCACATGACAAACACATTCTCGTGGACGGCTTCAACTAGGTTCGTCCCAGTAATATGGCACGTATACAGACCTGTGTTGACATGCTTGACTTGTTCTATCCAAATGGACGGCTTCAACTAGGTTCGTCCCAATAATGTGGCACGTGTATGGAATCGAACTTATTTTATTTTTGTATTTTTCACAAGCTAATATCAGCTTGATTTTCTTTTACTTTTGTTTTTATTCATTCATTCTCATCTGAATGGACGGCTTCAGCTAGGTTCGTCCCAGCAATATGGCACGTGTACAGACTTTGAATTCATGAATCATTGGAAACCTTATTGGATCTCATGATAACAGGTATATGCCAGATTTGAGTCATAAACTATTTCTCACTTAACTGTCTTTCAAAAACAGATCCCACAAATCAAATTTTGTAAGTATTCACAAATTTGTCTATTCATTTTGTAAAGTCAGCCTATCAGTACATCAACTCACACTTCTCATATGTCTTCCATTTATGCATTCGTTAACACTTTTAGGACATGATAGATTAATGTATTACTTTCTCAATGAAGACCTTCTCATTTTTATACTTTTTCAACTGTTTTTGTATTTTTTAAATTTTTCAGATGTTTTTGGTTTTTCAATTTAGCTAATATCTCCCCTAAAAACCTAAAATAGAAAATCTTTTTGAGTTTTTGATTAAGATAAAGAAAGGACAAAGTAACTAAAAGAACTAAAAAGATAAATCAAAACAAAACTATCTAAGAAAGTCAATGATCATTTGTTAGATTCAGATGAAGGTAGGACTTCATCCTTTTGGAAAACACCATTAGCCGATAACAGATATAAGAATCTGGATTTATCAAAAGCTTTTGTGAAAAGATCGGCTTTCTGGTGATCGGTGTGGATTTTAACATCGATTAATTTGTTTTCAAAACAATCACGTATAAAGTGATATTTAATGTTGATGTGTTTTGTTTTTGAGTGCTGGACCGGATTCTTAGTGACAGCTATGGCAGCAGTATTATCAACATATATTGGGGTGTTAGAAAAATGTAACCCATAGTCCCTGAGTTGCTGTTGGATCTAGATGATCTGAGAACACTAACTGGAAGCAGCAATATATTCATCTTCACAGGTTGAAGTAGACACTGACGTCTGCTTCTTGCACTGCCAGGTAACTAAGCGAGTTCCAAAGAACTGACATCCCGCAGACGTTGACTTGTAATCTCTCTTGCATCCACCATAATCTGAATCACTATATGCATTAAGATCAAAATTATCATCATTAGGGTACCATAAGCCAAGATCCGGCGTACCCTTCAGATAACGCATAATCCGTTTCACAGCAATCAGATGTGACACTCTTGGTTTAGATTGATAACGAGCACACAAGCATGTGGCAAACATGATGTCTGGCCAAGAAGCAGTAAGATACATCAGAGATCCAATCATTCCCCGGTACAGAGTAGCATCTATTAACTCCCCCTTTTCATCTGGCGTAATCCCGTGATTAACAACTAGCGGGGTACCAGCAGGTGTCGCATCTGACATACTGAACCGGCTCAGTATGTCACCAACATATTTGGTCTGAGGAATGAAAATGCCTACCTCAGACTGATCCACCTGTAATCTCAGAAAGAATTTCATCTCTCCCATTGAGCTCATCTCGAACTTCTCCTTCATAACCTTCTCAAACTCCTTGCACAGACTATCATTTGTGGAACCAAAGATGATATCGTCCACATAAACTTGTACCAAGAGTAGATCACCATCTTTTTCTCGAATAAACAGTGTACAGTCAATGACACCTCTTCTGAACCCGTTGTTAAGAAGGTGAGTGGAGAGTGTCTCATACCATGCGCGCGGTGCTTGATGTAATCCATATAATGCCTTGTCTAGCATGTAGACTTGGTCATGATGTACTGGATCCTCAAACCCAGGAGGTTGACTGACATACACTGTTTCACTGATCACACCATGAAGGAATGCACTCTTGACATCCATTTGATAGAATTTAAACTTTTTGAATGATGCATATGCCAAGAAGATACGAATTGCTTCAAGTATCGCAACTGGTGCAAACACTTCATTATAATCCAACCCTTCAATCTGTCTGAACCCTTGAACTACCAGACGTTCCTTGTTTCGTACAATAATACCATGATCATCCTTTTTGCAACGAATAACCCATCTGGTGCCTATCACTTTTGCACCTTTTGGTCTGTCAACAAGTTGCCAGACTCCTAATTTCTTGAATTGTTGGAGTTCTTCTTGCATGGCATCAACCCACGATTCTTCCTTTAAAGCTTCAGTGACGGTACGCGGTTCAACCTGGGAGATAAAACAGGAATGGGCACAAAAGCTTACATTTGCAAAATCAAGAATGTCTGCAAGATCCCCTGAAGAAAGCTGATTTCTGGTCTTAACCCCATCTAATGGACTACCAATAATGTTCTCTTGAGGATGAATACGATTAATTCTTCCAACCGGATGATGAGGAACCTCAACCTGTGGATCTAGATTTTTCAGATTCAAATCCTAAAGATCAGGTACAAGATTATCAACATCTGGTTCGGGAGCAGCCGGCTGAATGGGATTGTCATCTGTGTCTGAACCGTCATCATTTGTCTGTAGTGGATGAAGGTTGCACTGGTTCATCAGGTGTGTTGTGAACATCATACAACATTTGAACCACAACATCTTCATCTGAGTACATGGGAGGTATATTATATGAGTCAAAAAGGCCAGAATAATCAAACATCCAGTTTGGGCCTTTTCCAGGTGGGGGCATAGAATATCTCTGAACATCAACATGGTACCACTCCTCTACATTCTGAGTTGATCTGTTATAGACCCTTTTATTCGGAGTGCTATACCCAAGAAAGTACCCATCTTCCACCTTCTCATTGAACTTGCCCTGCTCATGTTTCTTAAGCATCGTGCATGGAGCACCGAAAGGTTAAAGATACTTAAGATTTGGCTTTCTGTTATGAAGCAGTTCAAAACAAGTCTTCCCATGCCTCTTCACTATCAAAACCCTGTTCAAAATGTAACAGGCATTTGCTACAGCCTCATTCCAGAACTGAACTGGAAGAGAAGAATCAGCAAGCATCGTCCTAGCAGCCTCAATCAAAGTTCAATTTTTTCGTTCAACAACACCATTCATTTGTGGGACATAAGGAGCACTAAATTGTTGAACAATTCCCCGTAAATTACAAAAATTCTCCATGTTGTGGTTTTTGAACTCTGTCCCATTGTCGGTTCTGATTATACGAATCTTGAGCTTATAAAGAGATTCAAGTTTTGTAACCAACACTTGAATGCAGTCAAACGTTTCAGATTTCTCCTTTAGAAAGAAAACCCAAGAGTATCTGGAATATTCATCAGTGATGACAAGACAGTATTGATCCCCAGCTATACTCTTGCGGTTAACAGGACCAAATAGATCCATATGGAGAAGCTCTAGTGGAACAATGATTGAGTGATACTTCTTTGGTTTGTGAGACTGCTTGCCTTTTTGCAGGATACACAGACATCAGACAGCTTGAAATTCTTCAGACTAACCCCTTCAACCAAATTGTTGTGTACTAGGTGATTCATCTTTCGCAACTCAAATGACCCATCCTCTTATGCCAAAGAATTGAATCTTTCTCAGTTGCCTTTGTCATAAAACATGAAGCTGTGGAGGATGTATTTGAAGCTGTGGCCATATTGAGTACATACAAGTCTTGCTTCCTGGGGGATGACATCAAGATCCAATCTACAAGGATAGTAACACCTTGCTTTAGAATGTAACATTTGGAGTCATCAAAGAGAACTTTGTACCGTTTATCACAAATCTGTGATACTGAAAGTAGATTATTCTCCAATTGCTTGACATATCTGACTTTGTCAAATGAAACTTGCCCATTTGATAAAATTCCCTCTCCCGTGATAAAACCACCTTTGTCACCAGCAAACGTGACGTATCCACCTCGAACTGAATTCACATTGGTGAGCAACGATATATCACCAGTCATGTGTCTGGAAGCCCCACTATCAACAATCCAAGAGCTGTTAAGAGCAGCTGTTGGGGCAACCTACACAAAAATGAAACAATTAGTTCATTTTGGGAACCCAAGCCTTAAAGTCTTGGGTTGACCCAATGAGTCTCGGATCCATACATCAATCCATTTACCATCAGAAGTAGCCTTATCAGGACCAGGTAAAACTTTAGTCTCAGAAGACTTAACTTTCCAGATTGTATTTTTGCTGAAAGAATTTTTCAGATAAATGGATGAGGGCTTTGCTTGATGAACGTTAATCACTTTGGGAACATCCAATCCCATCAGTTTCCCTTTACCCTTGTCTAAAGGTTTAACCTGTCCTGGCAATTTGGCTTTTGTCTGAGCTGATTTAAAATCAGATTTAACATATTTCATAAAAACCTGATTTTGTTTTCTGGTTGGTTCAGAATTCAGATGAGACATACATCTGAACCTACAAATGATCACCTAAACTGAAATGGAAAATATAAAATCTTTTTGTAATTTTCTGAAACAAAATACAACTGTACAACTAACAATTGTGAAAAAAGAAACGCATCTTTTTGTGAGAGGTCTATTGAAAAACTAGTACATACATCTAATCAAATCAACTCAACATTACTGAATGATTCATTTCAGACACTTTTGACTTGTGATCGTATTACTAATATATCTGTGCACTTTAAGCTTTTCAATACAAAATTATCAAACTCATTTGATGATCACTTATGTTTTCTGACTGAGTTACCCGTTTTATCTATTCAGCAACGATTTGAACTTAGTTTGTAACTCATCTCCGCACATCTTAATACCAGCATCATAAATTCCATAAGGTTCCAATTTATTTTCGTTTTGTATTTTTCTTTTTGATTTGTCTCACATGACAAACACATTCTCGTGGACGGCTTCAACTAGGTTCGTCCCAGTAATATGGCACGTATACAGACCTGTGTTGACATGCTTGACTTGTTCTATCCAAATGGACGGCTTCAACTAGGTTCGTCCCAATAATGTGGCACGTGTATGGAATCGAACTTATTTTATTTTTGTATTTTTCACAAGCTAATATCAGCTTGATTTACTTTTTCTTTTGTTTTTATTCATTCATTCTCATCTGAATGGACGGCTTCAGCTAGGTTCGTCCCAGCAATATGGCACGTGTACAGACTTTGAATTCATGAATCATTGGAAACCTTATTGGATCTCATGATAACAGGTATATGCCAGATTTGAGTCATAAACTATTTCTCACTTAACTGTCTTTCAAAAACAGATCCCACAAATCAAATTTTGTAAGTATTCATAAATTTGTCTATTCATTTTGTAAAGTCAGCCTATCAGTACATCAACTCACACTTCTCATATGTCTTCCATTTATGCATTCATTAACACTTTTAGGACATGATAGATTAATGTATTACTTTCTCAAAGAAGACCTTCTCATTTTTATACTTTTTCAACTGTTTTTGTATTTTTTAAATTTTTCAGATGTTTTTGGTTTTTCAATTTAGCTAATATCTCCCCCTAAAAACCTAAAATAGAAAATCTTTTTGAGTTTTTGATTAAGATAAAGAAAGGACAAAGTAACTAAAAGAACTAAAAAGATAAATCAAAACAAAACTATCTAAGAAAGTCAATGATCATTTGTTAGATTCAGATGAAGGTAGGACTTCATCCTTTTGGAAAACACCATTAGCCGATAACAGATATAAGAATCTGGATTTATCAAAAGCTTTTGTGAAAAGATCGGCTTTCTGGTGATCGGTGTGGATTTTAACAACATCGATTAATTTATTTTCAAAACAATCACGTATAAAGTGATATTTAATGTTGATGTGTTTTGTTTTTGAGTGCTGGACCGGATTCTTAGTGACAGCTATGGCAGCAGTATTATCAACATATATTGGGGTGTTAGAAAAATGTAACCCATAGTCCCTGAGTTGCTGTTGGATCCAGATGATCTGAGAACACTAACTGGCAGCAGCAATATATTCATCTTCACAGGTTGAAGTAGACACTGACGTCTGCTTCTTGCACTGCCAGGTAACTAAGCGAGTTCCAAAGAACTGACATCCCGCAGACGTTGACTTGTAATCTCTCTTGCATCCACCATAATCTGAATCACTATATGCAGTAAGATCAAAATTATCATCATTAGGGTACCATAAGCCAAGATCCGGCGTACCCTTCAGATAACGCATAATCCGTTTCACAGCAATCAGATGTGACACTCTTGGTTTATATTGATAACGAGCACACAAGCATGTGGCAAACATGATGTCTGGCCAAGAAGCAGTAAGATACATCAGAGATCCAATCATTCCCCGGTACAGAGTAGCATCTATTAACTCCCCCTTTTCATCTGGCGTAATCTCGTGATTAACAACTAGCGGGGTACCAGCAGGTGTCGCATCTGACATACTGAACCGGCTCAGTATGTCACCAACATATTTGGTCTGAGGAATGAAAATGCCTACCTCAGACTGATCCACCTGTAATCCCAGAAAGAATTTCATCTCTCCCATTGAGCTCATCTCGAACTTCTCCTTCATAACCTTCTCAAACTCCTTGCACAGACTATCATTTGTGGAACCAAAGATGATATCGTCCACATAAACTTGTACCAAGAGTAGATCACCATCTTTTTCTCGAATAAACAGTGTACAGTCAATGACACCTCTTCTGAACCCGTTGTTAAGAAGGTGAGTGGAGAGTGTCTCATACCATGCGCGCGGTGCTTGATGTAATCCATATAATGCCTTGTCTAGCATGTAGACTTGGTCATGATGTACTGGATCCTCAAACCCAGGAGGTTGACTGACATACACTGTTTCACTGATCACACCATGAAGGAATGCACTCTTGACATCCATTTGATAGAATTTAAACTTTTTGAATGATGCATATGCCAAGAAGATACGAATTGCTTCAAGTATCGCAACTGGTGCAAACACTTCATTATAATCCAACCCTTCAATCTGTCTGAACCCTTGAACTACCAGACGTTCCTTGTTTCGTACAATAATACCATGATCATCCTTTTTGCAACGAATAACCCATCTGGTGCCTATCACTTTTGCACCTTTTGGTCTGTCAACAAGTTGCCAGACTCCTAATTTCTTGAATTGTTGGAGTTCTTCTTGCATGGCATCAACCCACGATTCTTCCTTTAAAGCTTCAGTGACGGTACGCGGTTCAACCTGGGAGATAAAACAGGAATGGGCACAAAAGCTTACATTTGCAAAATCAAGAATGTCTGCAAGACCCCCTGAAGAAAGCTGATTTCTGGTCTTAACCCCATCTAATGGACTACCAATAATGTTCTCTTGAGGATGAATACGATTAATTCTTCCAACCGGATGATGAGGAACCTCAACCTATGGATCTAGATTTTTCAGATTCAAATCCTAAAGATCAGGTACAAGATTATCAACATCTGGTTCGGGAGCAGCCGGCTGAATGGGATTGTCATCTGTGTCTGAACCGTCATCATTTGTCTGTAGTGGATGAAGGTTGCACTGGTTCATCAGGTGTGTTGTGAACATCATACAACATTTGAACCACAACATCTTCATCTGAGTACATGGGAGGTATATTAAATGAGTCAAAAAGGCCAGAATAATCAAACATCCAGTTTGGGCCTTTTCTAGGTGGGGGCATAGAATATCTCTGAACATCAACATGGTACCACTCCTTTACATTCTGAGTTGATCTGTTATAGACCCTTTTATTCGGAGTGCTATACCCAAGAAAGTACCCTTCTTCCACCTTCTCATTGAACTTGCCCTGCTCATGTTTCTTAAGCATCGTGCATGGAGCACCGAAAGGTTCAAGATACTTAAGATTTGGCTTTCGGTTATGAAGCAGTTCAAAACAAGTCTTCCCATGCCTCTTCACTATCAAAACCTTGTTCAAAATGTAACAGGCATTTGCTACAGCCTCATTCCAGAACTGAACTGGAAGAGAAGAATCAGCAAGCATCGTCCTAGCAGCCTCAATCAAAGTTCGGTTCTGTCGTTCAACAACACCATTCATTTGTGGGACATAAGGAGCACCAAATTTGTTGAACAATTCCCCGTAAATTGCAAAAATTTTCATGTTGTGGTTTTTGAACTGTGTCCCATTGTCGGTTCTGATTATACGAATCTTGAGCTTATAAAGAGATTCAAGTTTTGTAACCAACACTTGAATGCAGTCAAACGTTTCAGATTTCTCCTTTAGAAAGAAAACCCAAGAGTATCTGGAATATTCATCAGTGATGACAAGACAGTATTGATCCCCAGCTATACTCTTGCGGTTAACAGGACCAAATAGATCCATATGGAGAAGCTCTAGTGGAACAATGATTGAGTGATACTTCTTTGGTTTGTGAGACTGCTTGACTTGCTTTCCCTTTTTGCAGGATACACAGACATCAGACAGCTTGAAATTCTTCAGACTAACCCCTTCAACCAAATTGTTGTGTACTAGGTGATTCATCTTTCGCAACTCAAATGACCCATCCTCTTATGCCAAAGAATTGAATCTTTCTCAGTTGCCTTTGTCATAAAACATGAAGCTGTGGAGGATGTATTTGAAGCTGTGGCCATATTGAGTACATACAAGTCTTGCTTCCTGGGGGCTGACATCAAGATCCAATCTTCAAGGATAGTAACACCTTGCTTTAGAATGTAACATTTGGAGTCATCAAAGAGAACTTTGTACCGTTTATCACAAATCTGTGATACTGAAAGTAGATTATTCTCCAATTGCTTGACATATCTGACTTTGTCAAATGAAACTTGCCCATTTGATAAAATTCCCTCTCCCGTGATAAAACCACCTTTGTCACCAGCAAACGTGACGTATCCACCTCGAACTGAATTCACATTGGTGAGCAACGATATATCACCAGTCATGTGTCTGGAAGCCCCACTATCAACAATCCAAGAGCTGTTAAGAGCAGCTGTTGGGGCAACCTACACAAAAATGAAACAATTAGTTCATTTTGGGAACCCAAGCCTTAAAGTCTTGGGTTGACCCAATGAGTCTCGGATCCATACATCAATCCGTTTACCATCAGAAGTAGCCTTATCAAGGACCAGGTAAAACTTTAGTCTCAGAAGACTTAACTTTCCAGATTGTATTTTTGCTGAAAGAATTTTTCAGATAAATGGATGATGGCTTTGCTTGATGAACGTTAATCACTTTGGGAACATCCAATCCCATCAGTTTCCCTTTACCCTTGTCTAAAGGTTTAACCTGTCCTGGCAATTTGGCTTTTGTCTGAGCTGATTTAAAATCAGATTTAACATATTTCATAAAAACCTGATTTTGTTTTCTGGGTGGTGCAACCTTTGGTGTAATCAACTGTGGACAAAATCTGACTATGTGTCCAGGTGCATCACACTCAAAACAAACTTTGTCACCCTTTTTATGAAATTTTTTTTAATTCAGAAAAAGACTGCCTTTTTGTTTTAAAAACATTTGTTTTGGGCTTATCCTGATTAAAACCCAAACCCTTTTTCCCATTAGTCACAAGATTGTCAATCTTGTTATATGCACAAGCTTCATTTTCTTTTGAAGCTTTCACAAACTTTAAAGCTTGATAAATTTTAGAAGATGAGATTGGGTCACCTTTCATGACTACATGTGTGTGATTCTGAGCAACAACACAGTTAGATGAATTGTCAGATTCATCCTCAGAATCTGAGACCCAATCTTCAACAATCCCATCCACAAAAGATTCCTCTAACATGGATGAACCCTCATCAATAATCATTCCAATTGGATCAATTACTAATGGAGTTTTAACTAGGAAATCTTTAACATCTTTGTCATCTGGTAAATTGACAAAGCTGTTTAAGATTGGTGGAGGACGTTGTTGATAGCTCACTTTTCCCTTACCTTTCTGATCAGTCACTTTACTGATCATGTGCTCAATGATATAAGAAGAGCTTTCATAGCTCTTGAGCTTTTGTCCTAGGGTCTCATAGTCACACTCAACTAAGGCTAACTTCTTCTTTATCTCATTGATGACATTGAGATAAGAAGTTACAGCATCTTGCTTGTTTAGTGTAACATCAGTGCCGGAAACGTCATCGGAACAGTGATCTCTACAGTATATGAACAGTAAAACAGGTACGAACCATACACATTTCTGTACGTTTCATATTCATATCATTTATCATTATCATAGCATGTTATCATAGAACAAATTCAGAAACATTTAACAGAAACACAGTTCAGAGCAATGGTTCTTGACTCAGATAAATATTAAACAACACAGAACCATCATGTGATTATTTGTTAGGATTTATAAACGTATGTGAGGTCTTATAGAACAAAACACATGAATATTGTTATGTGAATGCTAAATCGACGGGTTATTCGTATAGGTGACGATCTGTACGAATATATCTGAAAGTTTAACATTCTGAATGATATTCTATAAATAGAAAACAAGATTGAAAAGTATAGTTACCGCCGTGTTCGTACGGGTGACGATTCGAACGAATACGCGCGACGACCGTACATTTCAATTTAAACGGTGAATTAATATTTTAAATTAAATAATTAGAAGATATTAGTTAATTTATTAGGAATCACAACCTAGAATAAATAAATGATTTCTAACGTTATAAGTCGTGTCGTTTAGTCGCGAAAACTACGCGAAACGGCAATTTTTACGCGAAACCAATCGAGACCGAACATCGGGTATCGGTGATACATTAAATGAGAACATTTAATGCATCACCAACCAACACCAACTCATTTTTTGACCCAATCTCGTCACTCTCTCTCTAGCTCTCTCTCACTAAGAAGTTAACCTTCTCTCTAAGATTGGAAGCTTGTTTCAAGGCGGATTTGAGCAAATTTGGTGCCATCACGACCCTCTTGCTGCATAGATCACAGAAGTACAAGAATTTCAAGCCTTTATCCGTCGAATCTGAGGTAAGTCTCGACTTTATTTGCGGTTTTAGGCGTTCCACGAACCCAATGATTATCATGATTTTAATCGAGTTTGAGCACTAGATAATATTGAAATAAATCATGTTTAGCACTTAGGACGTCCTAGAAACTAGAATGTAACAGGTTGAGCTCACGGGAATGGAAAAGAAGATACAGGTTCGTGACTCCTTTCAGTCGGCCAAACCATCTGGAGATGGCTAGGACCAGCCGAACCCTCTTCGTGGGTGGCCAAACCAGGGACGAACCCTGGGCACCGAACCCTGCAGCCTGACTCACGAACCTATCCATCTGATCGATCTGCAATGAACCTGTGTAGCCACCTGCACCGAACCTTATAGATAGCAACGAACCCCCATCGGACGAACCCTAGAGGTCGAACTTGCATGCATGGCGAACCCTGGAATCCTAACCGAACCTTAGGGTGACGAACCATGGGCCAACGAACCCTTCTTCTACACGAACCTGGAATCAAATGGCTACACAAGGGCCGAACCTTGAGGGTTCGTTGGAATTAGAAGAGGCAGCCGAACCCTAGGATCATTTTTATGTAGCCGAACCCTCACATGGTAAAACTCAGCCGAACCTATGGGTTAAGACCATAGGTTCGCTGCCCTGGACCTCATGCAAAGCTTAAAAATCGTTTAATGAAGTCGAGATGGGACTAGGATCAACGAAACTAGTGCTGATGATCTAAGGAATGATTAGTTGGCCATAAAAACCTAAGTAGCATGAGAAGTTAAGCCTATAATGAACATGCATGGGTTTATATAGTTATGTGTGTGCATGGGTGTACGTGGACAAATCATATATATATGGGTGTGTGCATGAACAAGAAGGGAACCCTAATCATGCATGCATATATATGACTAAATGTTGAACATCTAAGATCGTTTCACAAATAGGGTAAAATGGTTTTAAGTCCATAAGAATCAAGAACACAAGTTGGTAAATCAATTGAGAATCAAAGGTACTTAATTGGGCCAAAGTGGGCCCAATAGGGTTTAATTAAGCCCAACATACCTTAAGTAATGATGTTTACAAAAAATGAAGGTGTTATAAATTCATAAAAGTTGAATTAATAATATCTAAAGTCTTGTTTAATTTGAAATGTGAATTATAAATGGCATTGGTTTCTTTTAAATTAATTTTGTTATAAAAGTTAGTTTTAATATCATTGATTGGGATTTTGTTATAAAATAGACAATATAATTGTCTGGATTTTTAACATAAAACAAAGGAAACTCTGCCGAAATTTCTAAAAATATAAAAGTAGGTTATTATAACTAACTATGGGAATTGGGATCATTAAAAAGGCTAACTAAGTTAGATTAGATTCTAGATACACTTAGTACTAGGACACTTAGTTACACACACCAAGACAAAGACTTAGGCACAACGACTATGACGTGTACTTATTATATTCAAATTCTTATAAAATAAGTCAGGAACTGAAGATACTTAGCCTACAAACAAGAGTGCGTATTCTGTGATAGTACATTAGCCATCAACACAGGTGAGTTCATTGCCCCTTTTCTAACATTTTTGTTTTAAAAACGCGGGGCTGAGAAGCATGCGTAAACTGTTTATTAAATTGTTTACTTAAATGCTTTTAAATTTTATATGTTTACATATATAAATGTTATTCTAGACCATGTCTAGGAAGATTTTATGCAGGTTTACTAACTGATTTACTTATAAATTAAGTGAATAATGGGGTTAAACTAAAACATTTCAACAGATCAAAGCATTTCAAAGGAATCAAACGAAACATTTTGACAAAACAGGTGTGTGAGTTCAAGGAATCAAACGAAACATTTTGACAAAACAGGTGTGTGAGTTCAAGGAATCAAACGAAACATTTTGACAAAACAAGTGTGTGAGTTCAAGGAATCAAACGAAACATTTTGACGAAACAAGTGTGGGATTTCAACGAATCAAACGAAACAATCTTTGCAAAGACAATATTCAATGTTCTACAAATCAAGTGTTTGTTGAACAATGAATCAAGTGTACAATTGATTAATGAATCTAGTATTCTATGATCAACGAATCAAGTACATCTTGTAACAGAATCAGACGAATCAATAAATCATTTACAAGGGAAAGCCTGGGAAATATCAGAGATAACATATGCCAAAACAGACGAAACAAAAACCCTGCATTTCAAGAAGTCCTAGCTAGACCGTTTGATTTGTAGGTCGTATGTTTGAGGATATTTACAGATTCCCTAACTACTAAGTACCTAGATTGACAGACTAGTCTACTCGAGTTTGACCAAGGCCCCAATCATTTGGACTTAGATTTTATTAAATGTTTATTTATTTATTTACTTAAACATTTATAACTGTTTATACAATTACTGTGGTTGATCATATTGTGTGATGAACTTATGAAATCAATATGGATTTCAAATGATTGTAATTACAGGGACAACAAACAGAAGGACTTATGGGATTGTGTTAAGGGTAAAAATGCTTAATTATCATTAACAACAGTGTCATATGCACATTAGTATGTGGTGGGATGTTGGCTAGGGCTTGTCCCTTACATATGCCGTATATATAAGCATACCGATGTGGATATTCCATGTGGTGTTAATGAGGTTAGGGTCTTTACCAAAGGAGGTTTTCAAATCATTTTCGATTACTAAAACGATATGAACTCGCCAACCATGTGTTGACTTGATCTTTTTGCATGACTTCTCAGGTGACGAACAGGTTAATTAAGAAGTCATTTCTTTTGGACTAGGACTTCAGATAGAAGACTTAGTATTTTGGACCTGCATACTTTTGAAGACATCATTATACAATTTATTTTGTATATCTTGTGTAAATACAAGATAGTCATTTTATGATGTTTACAATAGATTTACATTGTTAAATTATAAACGATACTGAAGTAATTTAACTTTGTAATTCAATTATATTAGCATTTCTCATTTATATCATGTGCAATGTAAACAATCTGATCACTTCCGATTATCACTCACGATATCGCGCCCCGAGAACCTTCCGCCCGACGGGGACTCTGATCCTACCCAGCCGGCTCGGGGTGTGACAGATTGGTATCAGAGCCATGGTTATAGAGAAATATAGGTCATTTATTTAAACGGTTTGGCCTAGACTATAACCTAGGGACCCTGCATATAGAGAAACAGGACTTAGGAATTTTCTTGCATATTGTCTTCTATATTTGATCATTGCACTAACCAATAACTTTATTGGTTATGATCAGAATGCCGCTGAGAAGACAGCCTCCCTTGTTACCTCTACCACCACAAGACTTGGCTCCACACTCCTCCACACCATCACCAAATGATTCACCACCACCTCCTCCACCTCCTCATCCCCCTCCTCCTTTGATTACCTAAACATCTGGTTCGGGTACAACACCGACCTTGGATCCTGCTACTGTCGCCCTGGTGACGCTACTGAGTAGCCAGATGACAAATCAGATGAAAGAAGCAATACCGGAGATGTTCCTTCGTCTTCGTAATGAAATCCTCAACACTGGCAACACATCAGGAGGATCCAGTGGAAATACTGGAGATTCATCTCATTACTCCTACAAGTCTTTTGTAGGATGTAAACCACCAAGTTTTAGTGGGTCTGAAGGTGTCGTTGGATTAATCCAATGGATTGAGAAGATTGAGGCAACCTTGGATCTATGCAGCTGCCCCGAACACCACAAGGTCCGTTACTCAGCTGGAACATTCAACAAACGGGCTCTGACTTGGTGGAACGGTCAGATCAGTGCTCGAGGAAGAGAAGAAGCCATGGCCATGCCATGGGAAGATTTCAAGACACTGCTGCGAACAGAATTCTGCCCCAAGAATGAGCTGCAGAAACTGGAGGTTGAGTTATCCAACCATGTGATGAAGGGGGCTGATCACATGGGTTACACTACTCATTACCACGAGTTAGTTGCTTTGGTGCCAGACATGGTACCAACCTTGGAGAAACGAATAGACAGATATGTAGGTGGACTCCCCGCCTGCATTCAGGGCTTGGTTGTTTCAGCCAACCCTACTACTGTCGAGTCTGCAGTGAGGCTGTCTGGGAAACTCACTGACCTCATGGTAGCCTCTGGAGTTCTAAAGAAGGAGGATGAACCCAGTAAGAACAAAGCTGAGGCTTCAAAGAAACCCCACCACCATCAAAAGAAGACACAGAAGACCATCAAGAACTACACGGTGGCCACACCTCTTCAACAAGTAGCAGTAGCACCACAGAACCCCAACCGCAAACCTTACACTGGCACGTTTCCTCTGTGTGCCAAATGTCAGTATCATCACCCTGCTGACACTCCCTGCAAGCAATGCACGGGTTGTGGAAGAAAGGGCCATTGGGTCCAGTACTTCCGGATGACACCCAACCAAGCAGTCAACAATGCTGCTTTGGCTCTCCCTCCACCAGCTAATCAGAATAACGGTGGATGCTATAACTGTGGCGAACAAGGCCACTTTGCGAAGAACTGCCCAAAGAAGGCACAACCAGCAGTTCAAGCTCCTCGTGGACGAGCCTTTGCCATCGGAGCACCAGCTGCACGCCAGGACTCAAATGTAGTCACTGGTACGTTTCTCTTACATGACTTTTATGCATCTGTTCTATTTGACACTGGTGCGGATCAGAGTTTTATCTCTGCCGATTTTGCATGCCAATTAGATTCTATAGAAGAACAGTTAGACTCCCCTTATATTATAGGAGTAGCTAACGGGAAACAGATCACAGTTAGTACAGTTTATAGGAACTGCCCATTGACACTTAATGGTCATACATTAACCATCGATTTGATACCGATGGAATTGGGTAGTTTTGACATTATTGTTGGAATGGATTGGCTTTCCTCTAATCGAGTGGAAGTCTTTTGTTCTGAAAAGTTGCTTTGAATTCCATTGCCGAGCAATCGCATATTGGAAGTTAAAGGGGATCAAGCAGAACGAAGTGTCAAAATCATATCTTGCATAAAGGCGCGTAAGTGTCTACAGAAGCAGTGCGTGGCGTTCTTGGCTCATGTGGTGGAAAAAGAGAAGGAGAAGAAAAAGATTCAAGATGTACCGGTAGTGAAAGAATATCCTGAAGTGTTTCCTGAAGACCTACCAGGTTTGCCACCTGTGCGACCGGTAGAGTTCCGTATTGATTTAATTCCTGGAGCAACCCCAGTTGCTAAATCTCCTTACAGTTTAGCACCTTCAGAGATGCAGGAATTGTCTAATCAGTTATAGGAGCTACTTGACAAGGGTTTTATCAGACCGAGCTACTCACCTTGGGGAGCTCCCGTTTTGTTCGTAAAGAAGAAAGACGGATCGTTCAGAATGTGCATAGATTACAGGGAGCTGAACAAACTAACCATCAAGAATCGGTATCCATTACCGAGGATTGATGATCTGTTTGACCAACTGCAAGGAGCTCAATATTTCTCGAAGATTGACTTGCGGTTTGGATATCATCAGCTGAGAGTTCAAGATGAAGACATACCGAAAACGGCCTTCCGAACAAGATACGAGCATTATGAGTTCATGGTGATGCCTTTCGGGTTGACGAATGCACCAGCTGTTTTCATGGACCTCATGAACCGAGTGTGCAAGCCATACTTGGATCAGTTTGTCATTGTCTTTATTGATGACATACTGATTTATTCCAAGTCCAAAACAGAACATGAACAACACCTTAAAAAGATCTTGGAGCTGTTGAAGAAAGAACAACTCTATGCTAAATTCTCTAAATATGAATTCTGGCTAAGGGAAGTTCAATCTCTGGGTCATGTAGTTAACAGCGAGGGAATTCATGTAGATCCTGCCAAGATCGAGGCGATAAAGAATTGGGACACTCTAAAGACACCAACGGAAATACGGTCTTTTCTGGGATTGGCGGGTTATTATAGAAGATTCATCTCGAATTTTTCTAAGATAGCCTTACCATTCACCAAACTAACTCTATAAAAGTGAACCGTTTATCTGGGAGCAGAAACAAGAGGATGCTTTCCAGATTCTGAAGCAGAAACTATGTGATGCTCCAATCCTATCTCTCCCAGAGGGCTGTGATGATTTTGTTGTATACTGTGATGCTTCTCATCAGGGACTTGGTTGTGTGTTAATGCAACGGGAAAAAGTCATAGCCTATGCCTCAAGACAATTAAAGATTCATGAGAAGAATTACACTACTCATGATCTTGAACTGGGAGCAGTAATCTTCGCCTTGAAGATTTGGAGACATTACTTATATGGCACCAAGTGTACCATATTCACTGATCACAAGAGTCTGCAACACATCTTTGATCAGAAGGAACTCAACATGCGACAACGCCGTTGGGTCGAACTTTTGAATGATTACGACTGTGTGATCAAGTACCATCCGGGAAAGGCCAACGGTGTAGCTGACGCCTTGAGCCGGAAGGAACGGGTCAAAACCCTACGTGTTAGAGCAATGGGAATAACGGTGCAGACCAGTTTAAGTGACAAGATTATTCAAGCAGAACAAGAAGTACTTGACCGAGGCAATCTGAAGAAGGAACTTGATTGTGGAGCAGAGAAACAGTTCGACACGAAGCCCGATGGAATGATCTATTACCGGGAACGCATATGGATCCCGGCGGTAGACGAATTGAGAAGACTAATCTTCGATGAAGCACACAAGACTAAATACTCCGTTCACCCATGCGCTGATATAATGTACCAAGTCTTGCGTGGATTTTATTGGTGGCCGGGGATGAAGAAAGAAATAGCCGAGTACGTCGGACAGTGTCTTACGTGTGCGAAGGTAAAGGCGGAACACCAGAGACCGTCTAGGCTACTGGAACAGCCTGAGATTCCGCTCTGGAAGTGGGAACAAATAGCTATGGACTTCATTACCAAGCTACCCCGCACTTCCAGTGGTCATGATACAATTTGGGTGATCATTGATCGTTTAACCAAATCTGCTCACTTCTTGCCTATGCGTGAGACCTTCATGATGGATAAACTGGCAAGATTATACATCAATGAGATAGTGGTGCACCATGGTGTGCCATTGTCTATTATTTCCGATCGAGACAGCAGATTCACATCAAGGGTCTGGCAATCACTGCAGAAATCTCTAGGGACACAGTTAAATCTGAGTACAGCTTGCCACCCACAAATGGATGGTCAAAGCGAACGTACTATTCAAACCCTAGAGGACATGTTAAGAACCTGTGTGTTGGACTTTGGTGGGAATTGGGATTCCCATTTGACACTAATCGAGTTCTCCTACAATAATAGTTATCACAGCAGCATCGGATGTGCACCATTCGAGGCTCTCTATGGCCGGAGATGTCGATCACCGATCTGTTGGACTGAAGTTGGAGACAATCGAATAACTGGGCCAGAACTTATTCAAGAAACCACTGACAAGATAGCTCAGATTCAAAGAAGACTGCAAGCAACAAGGTGTAGACAAAAGAGCTACGCCGACAAACGGCGCAAGCCGTCGGAATTCCAAGTGGGAGACCGAGTCATGTTGAAAGTATCCCCATGGAAAGGCGTTGTACGCTTTGGAACGAAAGGTAAACTAGCACCACGATACGTGGGACCGTTCGAGATCATCGAGTGTATTGGTCCTGTGGCGTATAGACTGAGATTACCTGATGAACTCAGTGGTGTGCATGACGTGTTTCACGTCTCAAACCTAAAGAAATGCCTTGCTGACGAGTCTCTCGTCATTCCAAATGAAGAAATTCAAGTCGATGAACAGTTACATTTTATCGAAGAACCTTTGGAGATTATGGATCGCAAGGTTAAACAACTGAGGCGAAGCCGTATTCCCATTGTAAAGGTTCGATGGAACTCAAGACGCGGACCCGAGTTTACTTGGGAACGTGAAGATCACATGAAGTTAAAGTATCCCCAGCTGTTTGAAGAGGAAGCTGTAACCGATAACAACTCTTAAATTTCGGGACGAAATTTCTCTAACAAGGGGAGACTGTAACATCAGTGCCGGAAACGTCATCGGAACAGTGATCTCTACAGTACATGAACAGTAAAACAGGTACGAACCATACACATTTCTGTACGTTTCATATTCATATCATTTATCATTATCATAGCATGTTATCATAGAACAAATTCAGAAACATTTGACAGAAACACAGTTCAGAGCAATGGTTCTTGAGTCAGATAAATATTTGACAACACAGAACCATCATGTGATTATTTGTTAGGATTTATAAACGTATGGGAGGTCTTATAGAACAAAACACATGAATATTGTTATGTGAATGCTAAATCGACGGGTTATTCGTATAGGTGACGATCTGTACGAATATATCTGAAAGTTTAACATTCTGAATGATATTCTATAATTAGAAAACAAGATTGAAAAGTATAGTTACCGCCGTGTTCGTACGGTTGACGAACCGAACGAATAAGCGCGACGACCGTACATTTTAATTTAAACGGTGAATTAATATTTTAAATTAAGTAATTAGAAGATATTAGTTAATTTATTAGGAATCACAACCTAGAATAAATAAATGATTTCTAACGTTATAAGTCGTGTCGTTTTGTCGCGAAAACTACGCGAAACGGCAATTTTTACGCGAAAGCAATCGAGACCGAACATCGGGTATCGGTGATACATTAAATGAGAACATTTAATGCATCACCAACCAACACCAACTCATTTTTAACCCAATCTCGTCACTCTCTCTCTAGCTCTCTCTCACTAAGAAGTTAAGCTTCTCTCTAAGATTGGAAGCTTGTTTGAAGGCGGATTTGAGCAAATTTGGTGCCATCACGACCCTCTTGCTGCATAGATCACAGAAGTACAAGAATTCAAGCCTTTATCTGTCGAATCTGAGGTAAGTCTCGACTTTATTTGCGGTTTTAGGCGTTCCATGAAACCTATGATTATCATGATTTTAATCGAGTTTGAGCACTACATAATATTGAAAGAAATCACGAACCTGCAGCCTGACTCACGAACCTGTCCATCTGATCGATCTGCAACGACCCTGTGTAGCCACCTGCACCGAACCTTATAGATAGCAACGAACCCCCATCGGACGAACCCTAGAGGTCGAACTTGCATGCATGGCGAACCCTGGAATCCTAACCGAACCTTAGGGTGACGAACCATGGGCCAACGAACCCTTCTTCTACACGAACCTGGAATCAAATGGCTACACAAGGGCCGAACCTTGAGGGTTCGTTGGAATTAGAAGAGGCAGCCGAACCCTAGGATCATTTTTATGTGGCCGAACCCTCACATGGTAAAACTCAGCCGAACCTATGGGTTAAGACCATAGGTTCGCTGCCCTGGACCTCATGCAAAGCTTAAAAATCGTTAAATGAAGTCGAGATGGAACTAGGATCAACGAAACTAGTGGTGATGATCTAAGGAATGATTAGTTGGCCATAAAAACCTAAGTAGCATGAGAAGTTAAGCCTATAATGAACATGCATGGGTTTATATAGTTATGTGTGTGCATGGGTGTACGTGGACAAATCATATATATATGGGTGTGTGCATGAACAAGAAGGGAACCCTAAGCATGCATGCATATATATGACTAAATGTTGAACATCTAAGATCGTTTCACAAATAGGGTAAAATGGTTTTAAGTCCATAAGAATCAAGAACACAAGTTGGTAAATCAATTGAGAATCAAAGGTACTTAATTGGGCCAAAGTGGGCCCAATAGGGTTTAATTAAGCCCAACATACCTTAAGTAATGATGTTTACAAAAAATGAAGGTGTTATAAATTCATAAAAGTTGAATTAATAATATCTAAAGTCTTGTTTAATTTGAAATGTGAATTATAAATGGCATTGGTTTCTTTTAAATTAATTTTGTTATAAAAGTTAGTTTTAATATCATTGATTGGGATTTTGTTATAAAATAGACAATATAATTGTCTGGATTTTTAACATAAAACAAAGGAAACTCTGCCGAAATTTCTAAAAATATAAAAGTAGGTTATTATAACTAACTATGGGAATTGGGATCATTAAAAGGGTAACTAAGTTAGATTAGATTCTTGATACACTTAGTACTAGGACACTTAGTTACACACACAAGACAAAGACTTAGGCACAACGACTATTACGTGTACTTATTATACTCGAATTCTTATAAAATAACTCAGGAACTGAAGATACTTAGCCTACAAACAAGAGTGTGTATTCTGTGATAGTACATTAGCCATCAACACAGGTGAGTTCATTGCCCCTTTTCTAACATTTTTGTTTTAAAAACGCAGGGCTGAGAAGCATGCGTAAACTGTTTATTAAATTGTTTACTTAAATGCTTTTAAATTTTATATGTTTACATATATAAATGTTATTCTATACCATGGCTAGGAAGATTTTATGCTGGTTTACTAACTGATTTACTTATAAATTAAGTGAATAATCGGGTTAAACTAAAACATTTCAACAGATCAAAGCATTTCAAAGGAATCAAACGAAACATTTTGACAAAACAGGTGTGTGAGTTCAAGGAATCAAACGATACATTTTGACAAAACAGGTGTGTGAGTTCAAGGAATCAAACGAAACATTTTGACAAAACAAGTGTGTGAGTTCAAGGAATCAAACGAAACATTTTGACGAAACAAGTGTGGGATTTCAACGAATCAAACGAAACAATCTTTGCAAAGACAATATTCAATGTTCTACAAATCAAGTGTTTGTTGAACAATGAATCAAGTGTACAATTGATTAATGAACCTTGTATTCTATGATCAACGAATCAAGTACATCTTGTAACAGAATCAGACGAATCAATAAATTATTTACAAGGGAAAGCCTGGGAAATATCAGAGATAACATATGCCAAAACAGACGAAATAAAAACCCTGCATTTCAAGAAGTCCTAGCTAGACCGTTTGATTTGTAGGTCGTATGTTTGAGGATATTTACAGATTCCCTAACTACTAAGTACCTAGATTGACAGACTAGTCTACTCGAGTTTGACCAAGGCCCCAATCATTTGGACTTAGATTTTATTAAATGTTTATTTATTTATTTACTTAAAAATTTATAACTGTTTATACAATTACTGTGGTTGATCATATTGTGTGATGAACTTATGAAATCAATATGGATTTCAAATGATTGTAATTACAGGGACAACAAACAGAAGGACTTATGGGATTGTGCTAAGGGTAAAAATGCTTAATTATCATTAACAGCATTGTCATATGCACATTAGTATGTGGAGGGATGTTGGCTAGGGCTTGTCCCTTACATATGCCCTATATATAAGCATACCGATGTGGATATTCCATGTGGTGTTAATGAGGTTAGGGTCTTTACCAAAGGAGGTTTTCAAATCATTTTCGATTACTAAAACGATATGAACTCGCCAACCATGTGTTGACTTGATCTTTTTGCATGACTTCTCAGGTGACGAACAAGTTAATTAAGAAGTCATTTCTTTTGGACTAGGACTTCAGATAGAAGACTTAGTATTTTGGACCTGCATACTTTTGAAGACATCATTATACAATTTATTTTGTATATCTTGTGTAAATACAAGATAGTCATTTTATGATGTTTACAATAGATTTACATTGTTAAATTATAAACGATACTGAAGTAATTTAACTTTGTAATTCTATTATATTAGCATTTCTCATTTATATCATGTGCAATATAAACAATCTGATCACTTCCGATTATCACTCACGATATCGCGCCCCGAGAACCTTCCGCCCGACGGGGACTTTGATCCTACCTGCCGGCTCGGGGTGTGAGATTTAGAACAGCAATCTCAGCCTCATGAAGTTGTCTGTTTAAAAGTTCAATTTTAGCTTGAAAATCTTTTTCATTAGATTTTAAAACTTTGTTTGCCTCAATACACTGGTTGAGAATGCTAATCAAAGCAGAATTGTGATTCTGATAAGCAAGGACCTTGTTGTTAAGGTCAAAACAATTAAAACATCTAGAACAAGAAGATGAACATTCATCAGATACCTGATCAGATTGTGAAGTTGTAGCAGGAGTAGCAGATGAATTCACCATCAAAGCAAATTGAGTTACTGGATCCTCAATATCAGTATCAGAATCAGATTGAGTATCTGAATCAGACAAGCTTTCAAACTCTGAACCAAATGTTTGTTCTATCTTGATCTGTGCTTTTTTCAGAAGTGCTCTCTCCATTGAAATCATCCATCTTCTGAATTTTAGCAACACATGCTTTATCTTGTCCTCCCTGTTAAAAATTGAATCTGAAATCCCAATTTTCACCTTCATCCTGCTGTACCATTAAAGCTTTGCCCACATTTGAGGAACTTGTTTGAGCAGGAGAATCAATAGGAACAAGTCTTCTTTCTGGATTTGTTGTAGAAGACTTCTGATGCTGAAAAGCTTGTTTCCTGCTTTCCTTGGTTGTTTGCATTGTCTTGCAAAATGACCTTTCTCCCCACAATTGTAGCAGGTAACAGATGCCATATCAAATCCAAACTTAGACTCCTTGTTTAGATTGATGTCCTTTCCTGTTCTTTTCACAAACTCCTTAGCTCTCCTGACAGCACTTGCTAAAGCCCACATGATGTCAATCCTTTCCATGTTATCTGGATCTATCTGAGAGTAGTCATCATTTATCAGATAAGGATTTCCAATCTGTCCTGCTACCAGTCCATCATAAGAACTAACCAAAGTGGACAAAAGACCCATATGCTCTTTAGCAATCTCAACAGTAACTTTATCAAAATTCTCTGTCTTCAGACTTGTGACAGGTTGATGATGTTCCTTTTGAGAGCTGGATGAAGATGATGACTGACTAAAATGAATCTGATTAGAAGATGGAGCTTCAGTCGTCTGAGAAACAAAGGTTGTCTTCAATGGAGCATGAGAAGATGATTTTTCAACAGTAGGAGTAGAATAGTACAATGATGGATCCTGGACTTGAGCAACACTTTTAGCCTTCCACTTGTTCTCTATTTCTTGCTCTTTCAGCTTCTGAATAAAATCATTTATGTCCATGTTGGCCATCATCTCATTTTGCTTATGAACCATCAGAAATGACTCCCACTTGGGAGGTAAAGCATCTGCCAAACATTGGATCTTCTCCTGAGTTGTAGTTTTAACTTGATGATTGAACAACTCGCTCAAAAGATGATAGAATCTAGCAATCAGATCATCCAAAGTTTCATTTCCAACATACATGAAGCTGTTGAATTCCTTTCTCAAAGCCTTTGACTTAATATTCTTCAAAGCATCATTGCCCTCATACCTCTGCTGCAAAGCATCCCACAAATACTTAGAGGATGTAAACTGTCTGAATTGATGGAAAATATCGGTAGCAATGGATTGAGATAGAATAGCATAAGCTTTCTTCTCATAATCATAAAGCTTTCTATAAGGCTCAGTCATCAGTGTGACTAACATACGAGTTCCGTCTTCATTAAGAGGCCTCAGATATCCTCCTTCAATCATCATCCATAAATTGGTATCCACTCCATTGATTTGAATCTCAAATCTGTACTTCTAGTGTGGATAATCATCTAATGATAGCAACTTAAGAGCTTTGTTGGAGTTTCCTGTCTCAGTCTTAGTCAACAGTAAAGTCTGAATACGATGATTTTGATTAGCCATCAATGCTAAATCTTCCATTTAATCAAGAACAACAAGATTCAACACTTAGAAAATTTTCCAAACTAATGGCCAAATAAAGCTGATACTAGCGAATGTCGGGGGCCGAATGAAGCTTATAATGGAGAATGTGAAGTTGAGTATCACAACTGGGAGAATGGACCTATTCGGCGAATGACATGAGCGAATGAGGCTATTCGCCGAATGAAAAACCTAAAGGAGCTATTCGCCGAATGAATGATCGAATGAAGCTATTCGGCGAAT
This sequence comes from Mikania micrantha, assembly GCA_009363875.1. Classification (NCBI taxonomy): domain Eukaryota; kingdom Viridiplantae; phylum Streptophyta; class Magnoliopsida; order Asterales; family Asteraceae; genus Mikania; species Mikania micrantha. The sequence goes on along the minus strand of CM018680.1, from coordinate 28,242,581 downwards.
GAGTCTGTCGAATGGCTTTATTCGGTGAATGAGTGTGATTCGGCCAAACTTATTCGGCCGCCATGCTCATTCGGCTGATCTGATGTTTTCAGCAACAAAAATCTTGATAACTTTTCATTTTGGCCAAATCTATGCACCAAAATTGGTACAGAACACCATGACAATATTACCAACCAATTGGGATAAAGGTTTTGACAAACACACCACAAAAACCAACTGATTTTGAATGAAACAGTAACTTAGGGGCCAAGAAAATCAGGGTTTCTGGAGATTTCGAACAATTAATTTGAGATTTGATGATTTAGACTGGAAATCGAGTAGAATCAAGAGCCAAGGCTCATATACCACTTTGTAGGAGCAATAAGGAGCTCGGAAACAATCCGATTCCAACGGATATCTACTCGACAGCCTCTGGAATAGTGTGGAATCCTATTCCAGGGTTTTCCAATTGAAACCAACAGCAACCGTGGTGATCCAAAGGTGTAGGAAGGACGTTTGATTGTGAATCAAACACCACGGGTTGAGAATCGAACTTGGAAGAGCAATGGCCGCTCAGATCTTCTAGGGTTTGACACTAGGTGCTCTGGGAAGAAGGAGGGCTCTCTGAAGTTAGGTTTGAAATGATTTGAACTTGTATTTATAGACTGTAGTCATTCGGCCGAAAGAGTGGCCGAAGCAGCTAATTCGGCGAATGACTATGTCGAATGGACATGTCATTCTAATGAGACATTCAGAGAATGACTCATTCGATCGCCTATGTCATTCGCTAGGGCGTTCATTCGGCGAATGACTTCATTCGTAGAGTCATTCGCCCGAATGGTCAGAATTCATACTCAAATATTAATAAACCAAATCAAACAATCATATAACCAATGTTAAAAATTATGAACAATATATAAAGACAACTTCCATTAATATAACTTGAACTTTACATGATGGATAATACAAAATCGAACTAGGGACATATAGTGCATCTACAACCAGTGACCACGTTAGGGTCTTGGCATGCTGCATTGGCTCCAATCACAAAAGCCCTCCCACGAGGTGCTTGTGCTCCCTGTTGCACTCTCATTGGGCAGTCTCTAGAGAAATGGCCTAGTTCTCCACAGTTATAGCATCCCCTATTGTTGTTGTTGTGATTTCCAGGGTTGGGTGGTTGAGGTAATGCTCTAGCAGCATTGTTTGTAACTTGTGTTGCTAGGGTACGGCACTGCTGAGCCCAGTGGCCTAGTCGACCACAGTTGTTGCACTTCCTACACTGCACCGTAGCAGGATGATGATATTTGCATTGTGCACACTGAGGATGGACTGCAACATAGTGCTTGGGTGCAGCATTAGCAGGAACTCCTAGGGCTTGTCTCAATGGGGTGGCCATCACATAGTTCTTGACGACCTTTTTCTTCTTCTTTTGATGGTGTTCAGGCTTCTTTGACGGCTCCTCTTTAGCTTTACACGAGTACTTCTTCAGAACTCCTGACTTCACCATTACCTCAGTGAGTTTAGCTGATAGGGAGATGGCTGACTCTAGAGTAGCAGGGTTTGCAGCTAGTACAATGCTATGAATGCAGGATGGTAATCCTCCTACATATCTATCAATCAGCTTTTCCAGAGTTGGTACCATCTCTGGCACCAAAGCTACCAGTTCATGATAGCGAGTGGTGAAAGTCATGTGGTCTGCTCCTTTCATCACATGATTTGAGAGTTCAACCTCTAGCTTCTGTAGTTCGTGCTTTAGACAGAATTCATTCCTTAGAAGGATTTTGAAATCTGCCCAAGGCATAGCCAGTGCTTCTTCTCTGACTCGAGCTCTAATCTGTGAGTTCCACCATGTTAAGGCTCGCTTGCTAAAAGATCCGGCAGCATAGCGAACCTTATGGTGTTCTGGACAACCGCTTATGTCTAGTTAATCTCCATCTTCTCTAGCCATTGGATCAGTCCAACAGCTCCTTCAACACCGCTAAAGCTTGGCAGTTTGCATCCTACGAATGATTATAGGAGTAGTCTGAAGTAGTACCAGTGTTTCCACTAGCTTCCCTCGTAGTATGCCCGGAGTTGTTATCGTGGCCTTGAATCCTGTTGATCATCTCTGGGATGACATCCTTCAGTTGATGAGTCAGCTGACTGCTCAGTAATGTTGACAGGGCAACGGTAGTAGGATCGAGAGCTGGAGTTGCATGTGGGTTTGGATGAGGAATGAGTGGAGGAAGAGGAGGTGGCGGTGGTGAATCAGCTGGTGATGGCGTTGACGAGTGCGGAGCTGAACTCTGTGGTGGTGGTACAATAGAAGGAGGTCTTCTCGGTGGCATTCTGATCATAACCTAAAGTATATTGGTTAGTGCAGTGATCGAATGCAAAATACACAATGCAAGCATATATCTTATGTTCTCTACAAAAGGGTCCCTAAGTTATAGTCTAGGCCAAACCGTTTTAAGTAAATGACCTATTATTCTCTATAACCTTGAGCTCTGATACCAATATTTCACACCCCGAGCCGGCGGGCCGAATCGTGTGTCCCGCCGGGTGGAAAGTTCCCGGGGAGCGATATCGTGAGTGATAATCGTGATGATCAGATTGTTTACATAGAATCAATATTGAGAATAACTAAAGCACAAATAACATTAAACTAGGATTACAAAGTTAAATTACAACTTTTAATGTTTGTTAATTTAACTATGTAAACATATCAAAAGAATCAGATGTTTACTATCTTGTAACTACACAAGATATCAAAAGTGATTCACATTAGCAATCAAGACATGTGCTTTGCAAAATCTACTAGGTCCTGTAACTGGGCATCCTAGCATGGATTCCTTAGCCTTAGCTTATTCCTGTAGGTCACCTGAGAAAGCATGTAAGAAACAAAGTCAACACAATGGTTGGTGAGTTCATATGGTTTAGTAGTCAAAAAATAGCTTTAGCAAACCTCTTCGGTAACAACCTTAACCTCATTAACATCACCTGAAATATCCAATTCGGTATGCTTATATATAGGCATATATAGGGTGGAACTTACCGCCCGCCCAGCCACTGTCCCACCACATACTAAATCACATACGACATTGTTGTTAATGATAATTAAGCAATTTACCTACACCCCAATCCCGTCTCCATCATAGCTTTAGCATACTGTTAAAAAGTTTTCTTGTTTATAGCATTCACGTAGCTCGGCCTTTACATGGTTTGGCATTTACGAATCTCATGCATGGGTACAAGCTTTGCACTAGCATAGTTTATCATTTACGTAACCCATGATTAGATACAAGCTTTGCTCTAGCATAGTTTAGCCATTACGTATCTCATGAATCGATTCAAGCTTTGCTTTAGCATAGTTTAGCATTCACGTATCCCATATATATAGATACATGCTTTGCATTACCATAGTTTAGCATTCACGTATCTCTTATATGGATACAAGCTTTGCAGTAGCATAGTTTAGCATTCACATGTCCCATATATAGATACAAGCTTTGCATTAGCATAGTTTAGCATTCACGTATATCATACATGGACACAAGCGTTGCATTAGCATCCAATCTTAGCATGTAGCTTATAGCATTAGCATTAACATTTAGTTTGAGCATGTAGCTTATAGCATTAGCATTAGCATTTAGTTTGAGCATGTAGCTTATAGCATTAGCATTAGTTGAGCATGTAGATTATAGCATTAGCATTAGCATTAGCATTAGCATTTAGTTTTAGCATTTTGTCTTAGCTTGTAGCATGTAGCATCTAGTGTTAGCATATAGTCTTAGCTTGTAGCATGTAGCATCTAGTGTATGAGATGTTAGCAACTAGTATAAAGTCTTAGCTTTTAGCTTTTAGAATTAGCTTTTAGAATAAGTGTATGAGCATTAGCATTTGCGTGATAATTTAATGTAAAAGCATTTACAAAAAAAATTTAAACATCTGTTTAAAATGAATAACATGCTTCTCAGTCCTGATGTAAAATCCCAAAATGGTTTGAAAAGGGACAATGAACTCACCTGTGTTGCTAAGTATAAGTTACCACAGATAATACACGCTCGTTGAATGTAGCTTAAGTATCTTCAACACCTGAGTTGTTTTAAGAGATTCGAATACAATAAGTCTTTGTAATAGACGCAATCTAGGGTTTTGGTCTCGGTGTGCTACTAAGTGTCCTATGTTACTAACGTGTTTTCTAGGATTTCATTTAACTAGTCTAAGGCATTTACCATAAGTAAACCCTTAATCTCGTAAGTAACCATTACAAAACATTAATTAAATATTTTCAAGAACATTGATTTTAATTAATTAAAGAGAGTTTATTATCAATTTCATTTAATAAAACCATAAGTATTTTAAGAAAAATAATAGCTTAGTTTGTTAGACTTTAAGTTAATCCCATTAGATTAACCCTAAGCCTAAGATTAAGTTTTAGCTTCCTTTGTTTTTTTTATATCTTTCGTGTGTACAACCTACTTAGAAGTCCATCGAACTATCTAACTCGGTTGTAAGTAATGGAATAATTAACTAAGTGTTGGGTGTTATTAACTACCATTACACTTAGTTAATCTTCTTAGCCCCTTATAGTTCTTGCTTTAATTTAAACCCTTAGTGTTGTTGCATATTTCATTGTTTATTCTCCATCCCATATGATAAATGAGAGATATGTCTAACATTTATTTAGCAAAATGTTTATATCTTAGACCTTAACATGAAGAGTTTTCAAGCTTATCAACTTTGTTTCAAAATTTTGCTGGTACCTTGTTTAGGAAACCCTAGTAAATTCCCATGCACACACACACACACACCCATGCATGCTAAAAGGATGTGAGAGTTAGTTTTTATGCTTCCCTATGTCTCATAGTTTAGCCATCTCCTTCTAACCATCTAGCTTTTTGTTCGGTTAACCTCAAACGAAAGTCCTTGACCGAATAAGAGTGAAGGCCGAATGGGTGTGGCAGAATAGAGTTCAACTGAATGAGTCCTGGCCGACCGAACCACACTTATGCCGAATAGGGGCCGAGCGACTGAGAAGTGGTTTGGGTCGAATGAGAACTGTCGAATGGAGAAGTCCCAACCGAAACAGCACACTGGCCAAAGGGGGTGATGGCCATTCGGCCGAAAGGAGTCATGCGGCTGATGTGGCCATTCGGCCTAGCTGCGGCTGGGCCATTCGGCCGTTTGACATCCTTGAGATGCAGCCACTTAGATCGATCAGACAACTACACCAGGTTCTAACCCACTTGTTCCTACACACTATAGTGAGGGTTTTGTGGTGTTTCTCTAAAGGTCGAAGGTTTTTTGGCCAGTTTCTAAGAGGGTTCGAAATAGGGTTTTCAAAACCCTCAAATCGCAACTTTTACATGGTTTTTACCTCAATTTCATTGGATAGGAGCTTAGATCCTTTGTACTTTTATGATCTACGTGATGTGGTGGTCGTTTAGGCACCAAAAACGCTTGAATCGGTTGAGAAATGAGGATTCTAGAGTTTGAATTTGTAGAGAGAGAAAGTAGAGAGAGAGGGCCGGAAATGAGGAGAGAGAGGAGGTAGTTGGGGAAAGAGGAGAGTGTTTAATGCTCTCTTAAAATGTTTCCCAATACCCGGGTGCTTTTGGGTTCGTTCGGTTCCGCTCGGTCTCGCGCAGAAATGTTGTTTTTCTTTCGTCTTCGCGACAAACGTCTCGGTTTTAAAGATAGAGTTTTAAAATTTTAATTTAGGTGGTTATTCCTAGTAAATTAACTAATTCTTTTGTTTATTTTAAATTCTCTTAAAACGTTAAAATTTCAGTTTAAATCGAATCGTATAGTTGTCGCGCGTATTTGTTCGAATCGTCACCCGTAAGAATACGAAGATAACTACACTTTTGAATATGGTTTTCTAATTATTGGACATCATTCAGAAAGTTAAACTTTCAGATGTATTCGTACAGATCGTCACCTATACAAATAATCCGTCCATTTAGCATTTCTGTAACAACGCCCGTCATTGCTTTGTTCTGTTCAACCTCGCATACGTTTATACAAAATAGCATATTACAAACATTCATGTGTCAGTTCAGTGTTGTCTGATGTGTTTCTGACTGTTAAACCATGAGATTTAATCAGATTACAGAAACGATTGCATAAGAGTTTAGTGTCAAGCATCACAATGTTAATAGCATACAATAGTCCCCATAGTTTGTACCTGAGTTACTGTGCAAATTACTGTACAGATCACTATTCCGGCAGCGTTTCCGGCACTGATGTTACAGAAAAGAGTAATAATAATTATTTAAATTTTAACATTGATAAACAAATTTATGAATTCTAAAACTTTTACAATAAGGTTGATATTAAATTACAAATATTTATACCTGATTTTATCATAAACTCATTTTTTGATATAATAGCTACCCATAAATATTATTATGTTAAATACTTAAAAAAAAATTTAATGTTATCTTATTTTACTATTATAATAAACAAAAATCTATTTTTGCACTTGTCATATTTTTAGATTAATTTGCCACTTGTCAAATTTTTATGCATTCACTTAATTATGTTTCTTACTAAATATAATGCCCTAAAAATAAATAAATAAATAGAATATAAACATAATAATAAATCGAATAAGTTAATCAAGTTGGACCGAATAATAATAACTCATTACTAACTATAAACAAAATTGGAATGAATAGAAAACCGATTATTAAAGCGAATTCAGTATGAACCATATACTAAATCCACATAATCTATTCTGTGAAAAAAAAAAAAAGAGGTCATCGAATGGTCAAATGAGGAAAAAAAATGAATCGATTTCTTTAACTAAATTGGGAGTTACATTTTACAAATTATGACATGGAATCAATTAATCCCCATTATGACACCTATGAATACAATCATCTAAATTCACAGCCAAAAGAAATAAAAAAAAAAACGATTAACCATCACGGTGAAACCATTTTGTTCTCAAAATACAAACCGATTCCCATACAATCACCAAGACTAGAGTTCGTCAATCATTGATCGTATTCAGGGGAAACCACTAAGTGTAGCTGGCAACGAGGCCGCATGCCACCGTCGACACCACCTCACCTCTTACAACCGAAAATCAAGATGGACCGCAAGGCCATTATTTACGGTTCTATGTTTAGTACAATCACTACATTTTAAGGTAAGGTTTTATTGATCGCGCGCCATCTAAGGTTTTATAACGATTATCACTTAAACTTAAGTTGAGTATGGGCAAAGAGCTGGTAGAAAATAAGGTCGGGATTTGCCGGTGTAACATCGAACTTCATTGTGATGAGGTCGGAAATGGGTGAAAAAGAAAGAGACGGTGTGGGCAAAATTTAAATATTAAACGATGACGATGTGGGCAAAATTTAAATATTAAACGATTGAAATAAAGTAAAACTATGACTGCCATGAAAGTTATAAAAGCATATCGTGACTCTCAAATCTAAATGAACAAGATGATCGAGAAAAGTTAAGAGTAAGTAGTTGATAGTCGGGAGCGGTGGGATTCGCATTGAAGATTTGGAGACATTATTTATATGGCACCAAGTGTACCATATTTACTGATCACAAGAGTCTGCAGCACATATTCGATCAGAAGGAACTCAACATGCGACAGCGACGTTGGGTTGAACTTCTGAATGATTACGACTGTGTAATCAAGTACCATCCGGGCAAGGCAAACGTTGTAGCTGATGCCTTAAGTCGGAAGGAACGGGTCAAACCCTTGCACGTCAGAGCAATGCGAATGACTGTGCGGACAAGCTTACACGACAACATTATGCAAGCATAACAAGAGGCTGTTGAACGGAAAACTTGAAGAAAGAATTAGATTGTGGAGCAGAAAAGCAATTTGAAACAAAACCAGATGGAATCATCTACTACAAGGATCGAGTATGGATTCCTGCAGTGGATGAATTGAGAAAGCTTATCTTTGATGAAGCACACAAAACCAAGTACTCTGTGCATCCAGGTGCTGATAAAAAGTACCAAGACTTACGGGCGTTTTATTGGTGTCCGGGTATGAAGAAAGATATATCCGAGTATGTTGGTCGATGCATTACGTGTGCCAAAGTGAAGGCGGAACACCAGAGACCGTCAGGTTTACTGGAACTGCCGGAAATTCCACTTTGGAAGTGGGAACAAATAGCTATGGACTTTATTACCAAGCTACCCCGCACTTCAAGTGGTCATGACACTATCTGGGTTATCGTTGACCGATTAACCAAATCTACTCATTTCTTGCAGATGCAAGAAACTTATACGATGGAGAAGCTAGCTAAACTCTACATTAACGAGATAGTGGTACACCATGGTGTGCCATTGTCTATTATCTTGGATCGTGATAACAGATTCACATCAAGGTTCTGGCAATCATTGCAGAAGTCTCTAGGGTCACACCTAAACCTGAGTACAGCTTATCATCCACAAACGGATGGTCAAAGTGAACGTACCATACAAACCCTGTAAGACATGCTAAGAACTTGTGTTCTAGACTTCGGTGGGAATTTGGATTCTCATTTGCCACTGATCGAATTCTCCTACAACAACAGCTATCATAGTAGCGTCAGATGTGCACCGTTCGAGGCTTTCTACGGTCGAAAATGTCGATCGCCGATCTGTTGGTCTGAAGTGGGAGATAATCGTATAACCGGGCCAGAACTCATTCAAGAAACTACAGATAAAATTGCTCAGATACAACAAAGGCTACAAGCAACTCGAAGCAGACAAAAGAGCTATGCCGACAAACGGCGCAACCCGTTGGAATTCTAAGTGGGAGACCGCGTCATGTTAAAGGTATCCCCATAGAAGGGCGTAGTCCATTTTGCAAAGGAAGTCAAACAAGCACCACGGTACGTGGGACCGTTCGAGATCACCGAACGTATTGGTCCTGTGGCGTACAGACTTAGATTGCCCGATGAACTTAGTGGTGTACACGACGTGTTTCACGTCTCAAACTTGAAGAAATGTCTTTCCAACGAATCACTTGGTTGAAGAAATTCAATTAGACGAACATTTGCACTTTATTGAAGAACCTTTGGAGATTATGGATCGCAAGGTTAAACAACTGAGGTGAAGCCGTATTCCGATAGTCAAGGTTTGTTGAAACTCAAAGCGTGGACCTGAGTTTACTTGGGAACGCGAAGATCACATGAAGCGCAAGTATCCCCAGCTGTTTACAAAGGAAGTCGTACCGGATAATGATTCCTAAATTTCGGGACGAAATTTGTCTAACAAGGGGAGAATGTAACATCAGTTCCGGAAGCGTCACCGGAACAGTGATCTGAACAGTAACAGGTACAAACTACGTGAACTATTTGTATGCTATTAACACTTTGATGCTTAACACTAAACTATTATGATTTCGTTTCTGAAATCTGATTAAATCTCACGATTTAACAGTCAGAAACACAGCAGACAACATTGAACTTCATACTAATGCTTATTGATATGCTACTTTGTATAAACGTATGCGAGGTTGAATAAAACAAAGCATGAATGGATGTCGTTACAGGAATGCTAAACGGACGGATTATTCGTATAGGTGACGATATGTACGAATTCATCTGAATGTTTAACGTTCCGAATGATGTCCAATAATTAGAAAACCATATTGAAAAGCGTAGTTATTGTCGTGTTCGTACGGGTGACGATTCGAACGAATACGCGCGACAACTACGCGATTCAATTTAAACTGTAACTTAAACATTTTAAGAAATTTAAAATAAACAAAAGATATTTAGTTAATTTATTAGGAATCACAATCTAAATTAATTTAATAAATTCTAACTTTAAAGACCGGGACGTTCTTCGCGAAAGCGAAACGGCGCTTTTACGCGAAACCGAGCGGAACCGAACGAACCCGAACACACCGGGTGTTTGAAAGACTTTAATGAGTCATTAAATGCCTCATCATCTCCACAACAACCCTCTCTCTCTCATCCTCACCGTCACTTTCTCTCTCTAAATTCTCTCTCTAGAAACCCTCAAGTTATCTCTCTGATTTCTTCACCATTTCAAGTCATTTTGGTGTCTAAACAACCACACCAACACGTAGATCAAGAAAGTACAAGAAATCCAAGCTTTACACCGGCTGATTTGAGGTAAAATCGAGTTCTAAGTCGCGATTTTAGGGTTTTGAAAACCCTATCTAGAACCCTCTTTGAAACCGGCCAAGACCATGTCAAAACTTAGGGAAAACACCCACAAACCCTTTAGGATTTGTTAGGAACAAACTCCATCTCAAACCATGATCATTTTACTCGAACTCCATGGCTGCACCTCAAGGAACCCGACAAGCCGAATGGCCTTCTCAGCTCACCGATTGACTGGGTGAACCAGCCTCATTCGGCGGAAGGCAACCCAGCCTCATTCGGCGAAAGCCAAGCCAGCCTCATTCGGCGAAAGGCAAACCAGCCTCATTTGTTCGCTACCCCTTCGGCCAAGCCTCACATTCGGTGATCCTCATTCACTTAGGCCCCAAACGGCCACAGCACCCTCATTCGATCGGCCTTCATTCAACACCCCTATTCGGCTAAGGCTATTCGAGTAAGAGTTGGGGGTTAGAATCATGAACTTCGGCCAAGGAACCTTGTGGTTAGTTGTGTGTGCATGGGACGGGTTATGTGTGTGTGCATGGGAATTTTTAGAGTTTCCTAACAAGAAGCCACCCTAGCTTTGTTAAACAAAGCTAGTAAACTTGTAAACATATCATGCTAAGTATCAAGACATCAATGCTTTACTGAAAAAATGCTAAACATATAAATTTTCTATCACAGGATATACACAGAATTATGCAATAATCACAAGAATATTACTTATTCTAGTGAAAGCACGAAATGCGAGGAAGCAAGGAATTGACTAAGTGCTGATGTTGATTCATTTTAACACCCAAGACTTAGTAAATGTTTTACTACTTACAACTAACTTAGATAGTCCAACAGGACTTCTAAGCTAAGTTGTACGTACAAATGGTTCAAGAGACAAAAGAAAACTAAGAATTTATATTAGGCTTAGAGTTAATTAAGTTGGATTACTTAAGCCTAATAAACGAATCTATGAACTTTCTTAATAAAACCCATTATGATTTTATTAAATGGAATCAATGATAAACTATTTCGTTACTTAATTAAATGATCTCTAACATAAGGTTTACTTAAAATAAATTACTTTGCAACTATTTAATCAAAGTCTTATGGGATCAAGGGTTTTAATGATGGGTAATACCTTAGACCAAATATATGAAGTCTTAGAAAACACATTATTGAGATAGGACACTTAGTTGCACACCGAGACCGAAACCCTAGTTTGTGACTATTAAAACTACTAATCGCATTCGAATCTCTTAAAACAACTCAGGTGCTGAAGATACTTAAGCTACAACGAGCGAGCGCTCATTTTCTGTGGTAATATATACTTAGCAACACAGGTGAGTTCATTTGTCCCTTTTCAAACTAATTTGATTTTTCCTCGGGACTGAGAATCATGTATACATTTTAAACAAAAAGTTTAGATGTTTCACAAATGCTTTTAAAACTAATGCTAATACTAATGCTATATGCTAAAGCTACAGTTTGATGCTAAATGCTAATTCTAACACTATATGCTAAAGCTACAGATTGATGCTAAATGCTAATGCTAACACTATAAGCTAAAGCTATAGATTGATGCTAAATGCTAATGCTAACACTATATCCTAAAACTACAGATTAATGCTAAATGTTAATGCTAACACTATGGTGCTGTTTGTTTTTTGGCAAAAGGTCTGCAGGACCTCTTATGTCTGCGCGAGGCAGACGCGGGCAGAGCTTTGAGAGATACAGATTGTTTGTTTTCCAGCAGACGTTTCACTAAAAAAGGTCTGCAGGACCTCTTCCTCGCGCAGTCCTCGACCAAGCTCTTTTGAGCTCTTCCATCCTCTTCTTCACTGTTCTTCAAGCCGTCTGCCACCACCGCCGCATGCCGCACCGCCTTTGCCCTCCACCGCCGCATGCCCCACCGCCGTTTCCGACCACAGCCGCGCCTCCCACCGCCGTCGCCCACACTGCCGTTTCCCTCCACAGTCGCGATTTGGGAACGAACGCGATCGTCGATTTGGGAACGAACGAACGCGATTCGTCGATTTGGGAACGAACGGCGTTGGGATTCGTTGATCATCGGGAACGAACGCGATCGTCGTCGGCGTTGGTCGGCGTTGAGCACGTCATCGTCATCGTCGTCGGCGATTTGCACGTCGTCGTCGTGACCCCTCCTCCGGTCGTCGAGGGTTCGCCCCTCCGCTCGTGACGCGTCCTCCGGTCGTCCGGTCGTGGGGAAGAGGATGACGGTGGGGAAGAGGGGAAGAGGATGACGGTCGTGGGGACTGGGGAGAGGAAAAGAGGTTTTGAAAACCTTTTTAAAAAACAAACTCACTTCTTGCAGATGTTTGGTCCACCTCCTCTTCTACAAAAGTTTGCAGATGTGGTCCGCAGACTGCAGACATTTTACCTCTTAAAAAACAAACAGCACCTATATGCTAAAGCTACAGATTAATGCTAAATGTTAATGATAACACTATATGCTAAAGCTACAGATTAATGCTAAATGTTAATGCTAACACTATATGCTAAAGCTACAAAGTGACACTGAATGCTAGTGCTATATATTAATACTACGGGTTAATACTAGATGCTACATACATACATACTAACGGTGTAACACTATGAATGCTATGAACTCTTGTATTGTTATATGCTTGCCATGCTAAAGCAACGGTTTGGCCTCTGAGTGCTTGCCTTACCGGTTGTGAAGCTAGTACTTATGCACAAGATACGTAAATGTTATGCTATAAACTTGTATGCTAAAGCTACCGGCTATGGTAGAACATACTTATTTGGCCTCTCTGTGCTTGCCATAGAGTGTTCTTCATAGTCGGGACTTGAAGGAACAGACCTTCGGTCTCTCAGTGCTTGCCATAGGTTGACCTTCATAGTCAGGACTTGGAGGAACAGACTGTTGGCCTCTCAGTGCTTGCCATACAGTGGTTCCTCATCACCGGAATAGCGATCTGAACAGTAACTTGCACAGTAACAGGTACAAACTACGTGAACTATTTGTATGCTATGAACACTTTGATGCTAAACACTAAACTATTATGCTTTCATTTATGAAATCTGATTAAATCTCACGATTTAACAGTCAGAAACACATCAGAAAACGTTGAACTTACATACTAATGCTTATTGATATGCTACTTTGTATAAACGTATGCGAGGTTGAATAAAACAAAGCATGAATGGATGTCGTTACAGGAATGCTAAACAGACGGATTATTCGTATAGGTGACGATATGTACGAATTCATCTGAACATTTAACGTTCCGAATGATGTCCATTAATTAGAAAACCATATTGAAAAGCGTAGTTATTGGCGTGTTCGTACGGGTGACGATTCGAACGAATACGCGCAACAACTACGCGATTCAATTTAAACTGTAACATAAACATTTTCAGAAATTTAAAATAAACAAAAGACATTTAGTTAATTTATTAGGAATCACAATCTAAATTAATTTAATAAATTCTAACTTTAAAGACCAGGACGTTCTTCGCGATAGCGAAACGACGCTTTTACGCAAAATCGAGCGGAACCGAACGAACCCGAACACGCCGGGTGTTTGAAAGACTTTAATGAGGCATTAAATGCCTCATCATCTCCACAACAACCCTCTCCCTCTCATCCTCACCGTCACTTTCTCTTTCTAAATTCTTTCTCTAGAAGCCCCCAAGCTATCTCTCATTTCTTCACCATTTCAAGTCATTTTGGTGTCTAAATGACCATACCAACACGTAGATCAAGAAAGTACAAGAAATCCAAGCTTTACACCGGCTGATTTGAGGTAAAATCGAGTTCTAAGTCGCGATTTTAGGGTTTTGAAAACCCTATCTAGAACCCTCTTTGAAACCGGCCAAGACCATGTCAAAACTTAGGGAAAACACCCACAAACCCTTTAGGACGTGTTAGGAACAAACTCCAGGTCAAACCATGATCGTTTTACTCGAACTCCATGGCTGCACCTCAAGGAACCCGACAGGCCGAATGGCCTTCTCAGCTCACCGATTGACTGGGCGAACCAGCCTCATTCGGCGGAAGGCAACCCAGCCTCATTCGGCGAAAGGCAACCCAGCCTCATTCGGCGAAAGGCAAACCAGCCTCATTTGTTCGCTACCCCTTCGGCCAAGCCTCACATTCGGTGATCCTTATTCGCTCAGGCCCCATACGGTGTAACATCAGTGCCGGAGCCGTGCCGGAACACTGATCTTGAACAGTAACATGAACAGTGAACAGGTACGAACAATATATATTTCAGTGCATTTTCTATTCATGTCCATTGTCATTACCATTTGGAGTTATCAAACAACAAGTTCATAAATATTTAACAGAAACAAAGTTCAGAATTTTGGTTCTTGAGTCAGATAATTATCTGGCAACACAGAACCATCATGTGATTTCTTGTTAGGACTTATTATGTATAAACGTATGTGAGGATTGATAGAACAAAACACACGAATATTGTTATGCGAATGCTAATTCGACGGGTTATTCGTATAGGTGACGATCTGTACGAATATATTTGAAAGTTTAATGTTCTGAATGATATTCTCTAATTAGAAAACAAGATTGAAAAGTACAGTTATCGTCGTGTTCGTACGAATGACGATTCGAACGAATACGCGCGACGACTATACATTTCGATTTAAACAGTAAATTTATATTTTAAAATTTAAAATAAATAAAAGATAATAGTTAATTTACTATGAATAACCACTTAGATTAATTAAATAAATTCTATTTTTATAAACCGTGTCGTTTCATCGCGAAAACCTCGCGAACTGACATTTTAAGCGAAACCAAACCAGACCGAACGACCGGATATTTTTCCAATACATTTATTGTGGCAATTAAATGCCACAACCACCTCCATTCCACTCTCTCTATCTCGTTTTCTCTCTCTTTATAACTCTCTCAAGAAAACCCACTTCTCTCTACCATTGGGAGCTCATTTCATGGTGGATTCACGCGTTCTTGGTGTCAAGACGTTCATCTCAACACGTAGATCACAAAAGTACAAGAATTTCTAGTATTTATCCGTCGATTACGAGGTAAATTTTAGTTTTAAATTCGGTAAAATGTGTGTGTTTCACGATCCATGATGTTTTTATAGTAGTAATCAAGGTTAAACACATAAAACACTTGGGTTAAGGTGTCTTGCACGTTTAGGTAGCTTTAGGAATGAGTTGTAACATATTTGAGATCTCAAGGACGAGGATGGAAGCCATGGAAATCCACAGGTTCGCGAAAACATTCCAGCCGAACCCACCAGCACCGGCCGAACCTAGCGTTTTCCCCAGCCGAACCCTTGAGCCGAACATGTTGGCACCTCACGAACCCTGGACCGAACCTGTACCCTCTGCAACCGAACCTGTGGTCACCTGCAGCCGAACCTGCTCCTCTGAATTCCCGAATCTAGTGCAGCGAACCCTACCTCATGAGGATTTAGGGGTGACGAACCCTTGAAACGAACCTCCTTTTTCAGTTAGCCGAACCAGTAAGGCCCCGAACCCTTTACTTATGGCCGAACCCTTGTCCACATCATGATCGAACCCTGCTAGCTTCAACGAACCAATTGAGCCACGAACCCTTGTAGGAGCTGACGAACCCTGCATGGCCGAACCTTGGCCATGCAAACCTTAATAGACACTAACCATTAGAACCTAACCCCTATGCTAGTGTAGCCGAACCATCAAGACCACGAACTAAACTCCTTCGGCCGAACCTTCCCTCATCATAGTCGAACCCTAAGGGTTCGTTGGTGTTGAAATGTTAGCCGAACCCAAGGAGATTGCCTCAAAAGGTTTGCTGCTCCTTGGGGGATACCGAACCTACTTGTATTAAAGCTCTTGGTTACTAGCGTGTATTGGGGGATATCATAACTCATGCATGAAAAACAAGTTTAGATTATGTGTGTGTGCATAGAAAACTAGAAGGGTTTTCTTTAAAGCACCCTAACCATTTGTTATGAAGTGTTAAATTCTAGTGAATTAACTTGACAATTAGAGAATTATGGGTTACCCATGTGAGACATACTAGAGTCATAGTAATGAAAAGGATAAGAATAGGTGATCATGGATTCTTATCTTTCCTACTAACGGCTTCTAAATTCGCATAACACCTAAGAGGATGTTAGAGGGTTCATGAGAATCAAAAGCACAAGTCTTGTAATCAATTTGAAATCAAAGATCTTCAATTGGACCTAAGTGGGCCCAATGGGGCTTAATTAAGTCCATCACATATTAAATGTTTATTTAAATTCAAGTAATGATTTTTTTATAAAAGTGAAGGCTTTGTGAATATATTAAATTAAATTGAATAATTTTCTAAAATCTTGTTTAATTTGAAATGAAATGAAATTTATTTATAAATGTTTAGTCTAAAGTATTATGATTATCTTGTTGGGAAATTGATGTAAAATAGACAATATAATTGTCTGGATTTGAATAGAAAACAAAGGAAACTCTGTCCAAATTTTGTGAAAATTTAAATGTAAGTTTCTATAACTAGTTTTGGGATTGGGTCATAAAAGGGTAACTAAGTTAGATTAGATAATAAAATCACTTAGCAAAGTAGGACACTTAGTTACACACACCAAGGCCAAACCTTAGGTGCGACGATTATTACATATACTTATCGTATTTAAACTCTTATAAAACAACTCAGGAACCGAAGAAACCTAAGTTACAGCAAGAGTGCGCATTCTGTGATAGAACATTAGACATCAACACAGGTGAGTTCATCGCCCCTTTTCTAAACATTTTGTTTTCAAACGCGGGGCTGAGAAGCATGCGTAAACTGCTTTATTTAAATTGTTTACTTAAATGCTTTTATTTAACATATGTTTTATATGTAAATTGTTAACCAAGAATCATGTCTAGGTGAATTTTATGCAGGTTTTACTAAATTCATCTACTTATAATTTAAGTGAATAATTGGGTTAAACTAAACATTTCCAATAAATCAAACGAAACATTTTGACGAAACAAGTGTGTCATTTCAACGAATCAAATAAAACATTTTGACGAATCAAGTGGGTGATTTCAATGAATCAAGCAAAACATTTTGAAAATTTAAGTGTGTGAGTTCAACGAATCAAACGAAACTATTTTGACAAAACAAGTGGGGAAGTTCAACGAATCAAACGAAACTATCTTTGCAATGTTAATATTTGATGTTCAACAAATCAAGTGTTTAATGAACAATGAATCAAGAGTACATTTGATCAACGAATCTAGTATTTCATGATCAACGAATCAAGTACATCTTGTGACAGAATCAGACGAATCAATAAATCATTTTCAAGGGTAAATCTGGGAAATATCAGAGATAACATATGCCAACACAACAAATCAAGAACGAAACAAGAAATCCTACATTTCAAGAAGTCCTAGCTAGACCATTTGATTTGTAGGTCATATGTTTGATGATATTTACAGAATTCCCTAACTACTAAGAATCTTGATTGACAGACTAGTCTACTCGAGTTGACCAAGGCCCAATCATTAGGACATAGATTTTATTAAATGTTTATTTATTTATTTAATTAAGCATTTATAACTGTTTCTACAATTGCCGTGGTTGATCATATTGTGTGATGAATTTATGGAATCAACATGGATTTCAAATGATTGCAATTACAGGGACAAAGAACAGAAGGATTTATGGGTTTAATGAGAAGGGTAAAAATGCTTAATTATCAATAACAATAGTGTCATATGCGGATTAGTATGTGGTGGGACGGTAGCTGGGCGGGCGGTAAGTTTGACCCTACATATGCCCTATATATAAGCATACGGATCCGGATATTACATGTGGAGTTAATGAGGTTAAGGTTTTTACCAAAAGAGGTTTTCGAATCATTTTCAAATTCTAAACTATATTAACTCACCAACCATGTGTTGACTTGATTTTTGCATGACTTCTCAGGTGACGAACAGGTCAATTAAGAAGCCTATGCTTTTGGACTAGGACTTCAGATAGAAGACTTAGTATTTTTGGACCTGCATATTTTTGGAACATCATTTTACAATTGTTTTGTGTATCTTGTATAGTTACAAGATAGTTATCTTATGATGTTTATGATAGATTTACATTGTTAAATTATGAACGATACGGATGTAATTTAACTTTGTAATTCTATTCTATTTAGCATTTCTCATTTATATCATGTGCAATGCAAGCAATCTGATCACTTTGATTATCACTCACGATATCGCGCCCCGAGAACTTTCCGCCAGACGGGGACTTCGATCCAACCCCGCCGGCTCGGGGTGTGACAGATTGGTATCAGAGCCATGGTTATAAAGAAATACAGGTCACTTAATTAAATGGTTTGGCCTAGACTATAACCTAGGGACCCTGCATGTAGAGTACATAGGACTTAAGACTTACTTGCATATTGTCTTCAGTATTAGATCATTGCACTAACCGATAACTTCATTGGTTATGATCAGAATGCCGGCGAGAAGACAGACTCCTTCGTTACCTCCACCACCACAGGACTTGGCACCACATTCATCCACTCCTTCACCATCTAATTCACCACCGTCGCCTCCTCCTCCTCCATTTGTCCCTCCTCCTCTACTCAACCCACCACCAGGCCCGAGCACAACACCGATGATGGATCCTGCCACTATCGCCATGATGACTTTTCTGAGTAACCAGATGACTAACCAAATGAAGGAGGCGATACCGGAGATGTTGCTCCATCTCCGTAATGAAATCAACAACACTGGCAACTCATCAGGGGAAGCTAGTGGAAATACTGGTAGTTCATCACACTACTCCTACAAATCATTTGTGGGATGTAAGCCACCTAGTTTTAGTGGGTCTGAAAGAGCTGTTGGATTAATCCAATGGATTGAAAAGATAGAGGCTACTCTGGATCTCTGTAGTTGCCCAGAGCACCACAAAGTACGCTATTCAGCTGGAACATTCAACAAGCGGGCTTTGACTTGGTGGAATGGTCAAATCAATGCTTGAGGAAGAGAAGAAGCTATGGCCAGGCCATGGGAAGATTTCAAGACATTGCTGAGAACGGAATTCTGCCCCAAGAACGAACTGCAGAAATTGGAGGTGGAATTGTCAAACCATGTGATGAAGGGGGCTGATCACATGGGATATACGACTCGTTATCACGAGTTGGTTGCGTTGGTACCAGACATGGTACCAACTTTGGAGAAGAGAATTGATCGATATGTAGGTGGACTTCCCGCCTGCATTCAAGGATTAGTTGTTACAGCTAATCCTACTACTGTTGAGTCTGCAGTGAGATTGTCCGGGAAACTCACTGATCTAATGGTAGCCTCTGGAGTTCTAAAGAAAGAAGCTGACTCCGGCAAGAACAAAGCTGAATCGTCAAAGAAACCCCATCACCATCAGAAGAAGAAACAGAAGACCATCAAGAACTACATGGTAGCCACACCTCTTCAACAAGTAGCAGCAACACCACAAAACCCTAACAAGAGACCCTACACTGGCACGTTTCCTCTGTGTGCCAAGTGTCAATATCATCATACTGCCGACACTCCCTACAAGCATTGCACGGGATGTGGATGGAAGGGCCATTGGGTCCAACATTGCAGGATGACACCTAACCAAGCAGTCAACAATGCTGCTTTGGCTCTCCTTCCACCAGCCAACCAGAACAACGGTGGATGCTTCAATTGTGGCGAACGAGGCCACTTTGCAAAGAACTGCCCGAAGAAGGCACAACAGGCAGTTCAAGCTCCTCGTGGAAGAGCTCTTGTTATTGGAGCACGAGTTGCACGCCAGGACCTGAATGTGGTCACTGGTACGTTTCTTTTACATGACTTTTATGCATCTGTTCTAATTGATACTGGTGCGGATCAGAGTTTTATCTCTACCGATTTTGCATGCCAACTAGATTCTATAGAGGAACAGTTAGATTCCCCTTACATCATAGAAGTAGCTAACGGGAAACAGATCACAGTTAGTACAGTTTATTGGAATTGCCCAATGACATTTAACGGTCATACATTCACCATTGATTTGATACCGATGGAGTTGGGTAGTTTCGACATCATCGTTGGAATGGATTGGCTATCCTCTAATCGAGTGGAAGTCATCTGTTCTGAAAAGCTGCTTCGTGTTCCATTGTCGAGTGATCATGTATTGGAAGTTAAAGGGGATCGAGCAAAAAGCAGTGTCAAAATTATTTCTTGCATAAAAGCACGTAAATGTCTACAGAAGCGGTGCATTGCGTTCTTGGCTCATGTGGTGGAAAAGGAGAAAGATAAGAAAAAGATACAAGATGTACCAGTTGTGGAAGAGTATCCGAAAGTATATCCTGAAGATCTAGCAGGTTTGCCACCTGTGCGACCGGTAGAGTTTCGCATTGACTTAATTCCTGGAGCAACTCCTGTTGCTAAATCTCCATACAGGTTAGCACCTTCAGAGATGCAGGAATTGTCAAACCAGTTACAGGAGTTACATGACAAGGGTTTCATTAGACCGAGCTACTCACCTTGGGGAGCTCCGGTTTTGTTCGTAAAAAAGAAGAACAGATCGTTCAAAATGTGCATAGACTACAGGGAACTGAACAAACTGACCATAAAGAATCGGTATCCTTTACCGAGGATTGATGATTTGTTTGACCAACTGCACGGAGCGCAATACTTCTCGAAGATTGACTTGCGGTCTGGATATCATCAGCTTAGAGTTCAAGACGAAGACATACCGAAAACGGCCTTCCGAACCAGATACGGGCATTTCGAATTCATGGTGATGCCTTTCGGATTGACAAATGCACCAGCGGTTTTCATGGATCTCATGAACCGAGTGTGCAAGCCGTACCTAGATCAGTTTGTCATTGTCTTCATTGATGACATACTGATTTATTCTAAGAGCAAAGCAGATCATGAACACCATCTCAGAAAGATCTTGGAGCTGTTGAGGAAAGAACAACTCTATGCTAAATTCTCTAAATGTGAATTTTGGTTAAGAGAAGTTCAATTTTTGGGTCATGTGGTCAACAGCGAGGGAATACACGTTGATCCTGCCAAGATCGAGGCGATAAAGAACTGGGATACTCCGAAGACACCGACGGAGATACGATCTTTTCTGGGATTGGCGGGTTATTATAGAAGGTTTATCTCAAACTTTTCTAAGATAGCTTTGCCTCTTACTAAACTAACTCAGAAAAGTGAACCGTTTGTCTGGGAGCAGAAACAAGAAGATGGTTTTCAGACATTGAAACATAAACTATGAGATGCTCCAATTCTATCTCTCCTAGAAGGCTGTGCTGGCTTTGTTGTATACTGTGATGCTTCCCATCAGGGACTTGGTTGCGTGTTAATGCAACGGGACAAAGTCATAGCCTATGCATCAAGACAGTTAAAATTTCATGAGAAGAACTACACTACTCATGATCTTGAACTGGGAGCTGTAATCTTCGCATTGAAGATCTGGAGACATTACCTATATGGCACTAAATGTACCATATTCACTGATCAAAAGAGTCTGCAACACATCTTTGATCAGAAGGAACTCAACATGCGACAACGTCGTTGGGTTGAACTTCTAAATGATTACGATTGCGTGATCAAGTACCATCCGGGAAAGGCGAACGTTGTAGCAGATGCCTAGAGCCGGAAGGAACGGGTCAAACCCTTGCGAGTCAGGGCAATGGGAATAATTGTGCAGACCAGTTTGAGAAACTCTTTGAGACTAAGCCTGATGGAATGATCTACTACCAGGATCGTATATGGATCCCGGCGGTAGACGAATTGAGAAGACTTATCTTCGATGAAGCACACAAGACTAAATACTCTGTTCATCCCGGCTCTGATAAGATGTACCAAGACTTGCGTGGATTTTATTGGTGGCCGGGAATGAAGAAATACATAGCCGAGTACGTCAGTCAATGTCTAACGTGTACAAAAGTAAAGGCGGAACACCAGAGACCGTCTGGTCTACTGGAACAACCTGAGATTCCGATCTGGAAATGGGAACAAGTAACTATGGATTTCATTACCAAGCTACCCCGCACTTCCAGTGGACATGATACGATTTGGGTGATCATCGACCGTTTGACAAAATCTGCTCATTTTTTGCACATGCGTGAGAACTTCACCATGGATAAACTGGCGAGATTATACATCAGTGAGATAGTGGTACGCCACGGTGTGCCATTCTCTATTATTTCTGATAGAGATAGCAGATTTACATCCAGGTTCTGGCAATCATCACAGAAATCCCTAGGGACACAATTAAATCTGAGTACAGTTTACCACCCACAAACGGATGGTCAAAGCGAACGTACTATTCAAACCCTAGAGGATATGTTAAGAACCTGTGTTTTGGATTTCGGTGGGAATTAGGACTCCCATTTGCCACTGATATAATTTTCTTACAATAACAGTTATCACAGCAGTATCGGCTGTGCACCATTCGAGGCTCTTTATGGCCGGAAATGTCGATCACCGATCTGTTGGACTGAAGTGGGAGATAACCGTATAACTGGGCCAGAGCTTATTCAGGAAACCACTGATAAGATTGCCCAGATTCAGCGAAGACTACAAGCAACAAGGAGCAGACAGAAAAGCTATGCCGACAAACGGCGCAAGCCGTTGGAATTTCAAGTGGGAGACCGGGTAATGTTGAAGGTATCCCCATGGAAAGGCGTAGTACGCTTTGGAAGGAAAGGCAAATTAGCACCAAGATACGTGGGACAGTTCGAGATCATCGAACGTATTTGTCCTGTGGCGTATAGACTGAGATTACCAGATGAGCTCAGTGGTGTTCATGACGTGTTTCATGTCTCAAACCTAAAGAAATGCCTTGCTGACGAGTCTCTCGTCATTCCAATCGAAGAAATACAAGAAGATGAACAGTTACACTTCATTGAAGAACCTTTGGAGATTATGGATCGCAACGTTAAACAACTGAGGCGAAGCCGTATTCTGATTGTAAAGGTTCGATGGAATTCAAGACGCGGACCTGAGTTTACTTGGGAACGTGAAGATCACATGAAGTCAAAGTATCCCCAACTGTTTGAAGAGGAAGTCGTACCCGATAACAACTCTTAAATTTCGGGACGAAATTTCTCTAACAAGGGGAGACTGTAACATCAGTGCCGGAGACGTACCGGAACAGTGATCTTGAACAGTAACATGAACAGTGAACAGGTACGAACAATATACATTTCAGTGCATTTTCTATTCATGTCCATTGTCATTACCATTTGGAGTTATCAAACAACAAGTTCATAAATATTTAACAGAAACAAAGTTCAGAATTTTGGTTCTTGAGTCAGATAATTATCTGGCAACACAGAACCATCATGTGATTTCTTGTTAGGACTTATTATGTATAAACGTATGTGAGGATAGATAGAAAAAAACACACGAATATTGTTATGCGAATGCTAAATCGACGGCTTATTCGTATAGGTGACGATCTGTACGAATATATCTGAAAGTTTAACGTTCTGAATGATATTCTCTAATTAGAAAACAAGATTGAAAAGTATAGTTATCATCGTGTTCGTACGAATGATGATTCGAACGAATACGCGAGACGACTATACATTTCAATTTAAACAGTAAATTTATATTTTAAAATTTAAAATAAATAAAAGATAATAGTTAATTTACTAGGAATAACCACTTAGATTAATTAAATAAATTCTATTTATATAAACCGTGTCGTTTAATCACGAAAACCTCGCGAACTGACATTTTACGCGAAACCAAACCAGACCGAACGACCGGGTATTTTTCCAATACATTTATTGTGGCAATTAAATGCCACAACCACCTCCATTCCACTCTCTCTCTCTATCTCGTTTTCTCCCTCTCTATAACTCTCTCTCAAGAAAACCCACTTCTCTCTACCATTGGGAGCTCATTTCTTGGTGGATTCACGCGTTCTTGGTGTCAAGATGTCACACCCCGAGCCGGCGAGGTTGGATCGGAGTCCCCGTCGGGCGGAAGGTTCTCGGGGCGCGATATCGTGAGTGATAATTGTGATGATCAGATTGTTTACATAGCATCAATGTTAAGAATAACTAAAGCACAATCAAACATTAAACTAGGATTACAAAGTTAAATTACAATATCAATGTTCAGTAATTTAACTCGGTAAACCTAACAAAAGAATCATATGTTTCCTATCTTGTGTCTGTACAAGATATCAAAAGTGATTCGTATCCTTAGCAAAATATGTGCTTCTTCAAAAGTCTACTAGGTCTGCTAACTGGCACCCTAGTATGCAATCCAAAAGCTTAAGCCTATTCCTGTGCGTCACCTGAGAAACATGTAAGAAAACAAAGTCAACACAATGGTTGGTGAGTTCATGTAGTTTTAGTATTTGGAAAATAGCTTTTGCAAATCTCTTTGGAAAAACCTTAACCTCATTAATAACACCTGTATCATCCAACTCGGTATGCTTATATATAGGGCATACCCCTGACTCGAGCCTACAACCCGCCCAGACGCCGTCCCACCACATACTAAGTCGCATAGGACATTGCTATTAATGATAATTAAGCATTTTACCTACCATTCGTTTCATTCTTCATCATAGCTTTAGTTTACTGTTTCAAAGTTTACAAGTCTATAGCATTCGTATGTATTAGCTTCAATATTAGTTTAAAAGCATCGTGGTTAAAAGTTTATGATATCGACCCAAAAGCATTTATGTTTCCCCCTAGGTAACGACCTTAATCTCATTAACACCACCTGTATCATCCAACTCGGTATGCTTATAAATAGGGCATACCCCTGAGTCGAGCCTACAACCCGCCCAGACGCCGTCCCACCACATACTAAGTCGCATGGGACATTACTGTTAATGATAATTAAGCTTCTTACCTACCTCCATTTCGTTTATAGCTTTAGCATTATGTTTATAGCATGAGTGAACATTGAGGAATCACTGTATGGCAAGCACTGAGAGGCCATAAGTCTACCCCTCAAGTCCCGACTATAAAGGTCACCCTATGGCAAGCACTGAGAGACCATAATAGGTGCCTTCTAGTCCTGACTGTGAAGAACACATGAAGGCAAGCACTGAGAGACCAACTATTGTGCTTCAAGTCCCGACTAGGAAGAACACATGAAGGCAAGCACTGAGAGACCAACTATTGTTCTTCCATAGCCAATAGTTTTAGCCTCCAAATAGTTTCACAACTGGTAAGGCAAGCACTGAGGGGCCAAACCGTTGCTTTTGCATAACAAGTTTATAGCTTTCAAAGTTTAACAACCGGGGAGGCAAGCACTGAGAGGCCAAACCGTTGTTTTTGTATAACAAGTTTATAGTTTTCAAAGTTTAACAACCGGAGAGGCAAGCACTGAGAGGCCAAACCGTTGCTTTTGCATAACAAGTTTATAGCTTTCAAAGTTTAACAACCGGAGAGGCAAGCACTGAGAGGCCAAACCGTTGCTTTTGCATAACAAGTTTATAGCTTTCAAAGTTTAACAACCGGAGAGGCAAGCACTGAGAGGCCAAACCGTTGTTTTTGTATACCAAGTTTATAGCTTTTAAAGTTTAACAGCCGGAGAGGCAAGCACTGAGAGGCCAAACCGTTGCTTTTGCATAACAAGTTTATAGCTTACAAAATGTTTAAAGCATTCGTAGTTTTAAGCATATAGTTTATGGCATAAATGTTAAGCATCTAGTTTAAGTATATAGTTTATAGCTTAAACATCGAGTGTGTAGTTTACGATTATAGTTTATAGCGTAAGCATCAAGAGTAGCGTTTAAGAATATAGCTTAGAGCATAAGTATAAAGAGTATAGTTTAAGAATATAGTTTATAGCATAAGCTTCAAGAATAGCGTTTAAGAATATAGCTTAGAGCATAAGTATAAAAAGTATAGTTTAAGAATATAGTTTACAACATATGCATTAAGCACTTAGTTTAAGCATCAAGTGTATAAATTAAGCTTCTAGTTTGCAACATAAGCATCAATCACCAAGTTTAAGCATATTGTTGTAGCATGAGCATCAAGTCTTCTAAGCATCCAACATATGTTTTCAAGCCTCAAGTTTAAAGTATAAGTTTCAAGTCTATTGTTTTTCCAAGTATTCTAAGTCTCAAGTATAAGTTTCAACATAAATATCATGTTTATGTTTAAAGCATTAAATAACATTTCAAGAGTTTATGAAAATATTTAACATGCTTCTTAGTCCCGAAGTATAACAAATAAGTTTAAAAAGGGACAAATGAACTCACCTTGTAATTGTAGGGTTGACTTAGCTTAAAGAAAGAAGACACGCGCTCTTTGTTGTTCTTGTGGTAGTTTTTTCACGCTCCTGTATTGATTTCACGTTGTTGTAATTTATAAGTGTAGGTTATATGAATTCGTGTGCGTGTGTTTGTGTTAACCCTATAGTCGGTTAACCCATCGTATGTCTCGGTCTTCATTCGGCCCCCATGTATTGATTATGATCTTTGCATGTTCATCAATTCATTTTGACTTAACACATGAATTTACTTGATATTACATTCCAACTATGTTAAATTTAGACTTATGAACATAAGTCTCTAACCTTGTCATAACACATAGGTAACCATTGATTTCTTGTTTACTTTATCTAATTGCATTTTGCTTTTAATGTGTTGAATTAATTTATCAACTATGTGGGCCGAATGAGTTTATTAGTTCGAATGACATACGTGAGCTTTTGTGTGGTATTTGGGCCGATATGAATTTAGCTTGGGCCGGTTGTTGATTCACGAAAACTGTTGGGCCAAATTAGTTGGGCCTAAGACAAAAAGAAATACGTTTGACAACACTACTTGGCCGACTAGATGGACTTGGGCCAGATTCAACAAGTTGGAGCCGAAAATAATTATGTTGGGCTGGGAAAAACTGATAATGGGCCTGAACAAGATGCTGTGAGCCATGATCCTGGTTCGGTTATCTGTTCTGCTCGACCACTCAAAAGAAAAGGTTTTTCACTGGCAACAAACCATTATAGAAGGTTAATAGAAGGTTTGGTTCTGGTTAGATATGCATGGTTCGTTTGAGGTAAAGCTGTCACAAGGTTCGGTGGTCTAAGGTGAGAGGTTCGTCTAGGGCTTGTGTCTTCCCAAGGTTCGTGTCTCTAAGGGTCGGCTAGGGTTCGGCGGACTGTTAGGTTCGGGCATGCACGTGGGTTCGCTACACTTTGTGGGTTAGCCAACCGAAATGGTTCGTCGGCCAGCAATGGTTCGCACCTGGTTCGGGAGGTCTAGGTCCGAGGGTTCGTGAGCAAACAAGAGAGTTCGGCCAGTAAGCTTCGGGAGGGGTTCGGTTGATGTAGCAGAAATGGTTCGGCTAAGCCAAGATGATAGGATAGGTTCGCAAGGGTTCGTTTGCATGTGGAGTTTGTGACTGTCGAAGGTTCGGCTGTGAACCGCTCATTCTCATCAGCCCATCCACGAACCCTGGTTCTAAACCATCATTGGACCCCCTCTTTGTTGTGGTGACACTAGAAGGGTTTTCAAGAGTGTAGAGTCGTTTTACAAGTGCTTGAACCGGTTGTGGATCTGGATCGAACAAAAGGGTGTGAAAACCCTCTTTTTCCGAGTTTTCTTTCGTTCATACCTTGAATTTGACTGGGTAACTTCTCCGATCTGTTGTACTTCCTTGTAGAGCTCGTCAAGGGCTACGCGTGGGCGCAAGAATCACTCAAATCGGTGGAGGAATGAAGAAGTTATGGGCATTTGAAGGTGGTTTAGTGGTGGTGAGTGTGGTGGCCGGGAATTGAGAAGGAGAGAGAGGATGAAGATGATAAAATGAGAAAACATTCTCATTTTAGGTTTTTATACTACGAGTGGTGTCCGGGTTCGTTTCGGTTGCTCGGTTCGCGTTTTCGTCGCGTATCCGGTCGTTACGCGCGTATTTTGTAAATTTAAATAAAAGGATTATCTTAAACTAATTGAATGATTATTTATTTCTAAAAATTATTTTAATTATCGTTGTAATAATTTATTTGTCGAACTTAATTATTTTTACACGTTTCATAATTTTCGCGTTTCGTAAATTTTCTTCGCGATTTAATAAAATAGTTAAATTTAAATTATTTTATGATGAGTTTCAAAATTGTAAAATAAGAAATATTATATTTCTTTAAATTGATGATCGTTCGTATCGTTTTTCGTGTTCGTTATCGTTTCGTCAGATCGCGTCGCCATCGCGCGTATTCGTTCGAATCGTCATCCGAACGAACACGACGATGGTTTGGCTTTCTGATTCTTGTTTTCTACTGTTAAGTCATTATTTCAGAACGTTAAACTGTCAGAATTATTCGTACAGATCGTCACCTATACGAATAATTCGTCTGTTTAGCATTCCATAATAATAACCGTTAAGGTTTTGTCTTGTTTAACCTCACATACGTTTACACGAAATAGTATCACATCAATTATTTATGTTTCAACACAGTGTTGTCTGACCTGTTTTCTAACTGTTAAACCCGAAAGTTTAAATCAGATTCAGACAATCATATAATAGTTTCATGTTACTCAAATGCATCAATAGTCTAAACATAGTTTCTCGTAAAGTATACCTGAGTTACTGTACAAGTTACTGTACAGTTTACTGTTCCGGTAACGATTCCGGCACAGATGTTACAGTCTCCCCTTGTTAAAGAAATTTCGTCCCGAAATTTAAAAGTTATTATCAGATACTACTCTTTCTATAACAATGGGAAAACTTTGGTCAATGTGATATCCTTACGTTCCCAGATTAAACTCTAGGTTGCGTTTGGGATTTTCCTACATATAGTCTCAAGGTTTTGCTAGTCTTATTGCTCATAGTTGTCTTATTGTTATTGCTTGCTTAATCCTTGTGTGGCTCTAACACTTCATTGTTCAAACCAACCGATGTCATGAGCATCAGCTGTTACCCAACTTTAGTGTTAGTTATGGCTTCCTACGTATGTTATGTGCATTAACCAAGGATTCTCTCATAGTTTCTATCGCAATGAAAGGATTTCTAAGTTCTATGGAGTACTCATGTGGTTGTACTAAGAGGAACAAGTTAAGTTTCTTGTATGTACTAGTATCAAATGAAACAAGCACTTATGATTTAAAACATATCACATATCAGTACCCATCCTTGGCATACCTTTGTCTTATATTCGTAACTGAGTTCCCTGTCTGCTTATGTAGCTTAACTATGATTCCAGCATAATTACACATTCATCCTTTCTTAACATCCTAGAATTTAAGTTCTCTATGTTAAGAAATTCGATTTCTATGAAGTCTAGATGTTGAGTAAAAGTTTATATTCTAGCTTTGGCATTTCAAACCCTTATGCTTTAATGTTCTTATTAGATAAGGTTCTCTTCCTAATTACAGTAGTTAGCTGTAATTACGAATTACTCTATCTTTATTTAATTCTTTAATGCTTATGTGACCTAAGGATTTCTTGGATCCCTATTTTGATTATCTTATCAGCACCATGTTTACTTACAGTTACCTTAGATTTATTGTTTCTAAAATTACAACGGATCATGCATTTCTAGTTAACACATCAATAAATAATTCATGGTAACTTAATGAAATTTGCATACCTATGGAGTCATCGGACCTCGGTGATCTCCAGGAGCTGGTAAAGCAAGCACTTCCTCAGTGATTTCTGGGTCAGCGGGAGGCCTCCTCCTAGGGCAGTCCCTCGCGAAATGTCCGAGCATTCCGCATATGTAACAGTTGTGGTTATGTTGAGAGGAAGTAGAGGTGCTTGCTCTTTGTTCCTGCTTCCTAGTGGAAATAAACCGACACCGTTGGATCCAGTGTCCGTATTTCCCACAATTCAGACAGTGTCTACAAGGTTTCTTCTCGTCATGGTGAAAACCACATTTGGCACATTTAGGAAGTGTTCCAAAATATTGACGGGGAATATGGGTCATGGGTGTCCTGCATTGTTGCATCCAATGGCCTGTTCTCCCACAGCGGGTGCACTGCACACATGGGAGTTCAGCCCGATGATAATTACGACAAACTGGGCAGTGAGGGGTTTTTTCCTTGCATTGGGCACTCATCCCCGAAATCGGACCAGGCAGGATTTGACTGATGGGTGTAGCGTCAATGTAGTTCATGGTTCTCTTTCGTCTTTTTGCAGTACGTCGTTTAGGTTTGTTGCTGGTTTCTCCTTCCTCCGGTTCTTCTTTCTTTTCAGAAAGGAGTGGAAAGTTCCTAGCAAACTCCTCACTGTTTCGGATCCGGGTGATGATTCCAGGAAGAACCGCCATCAACTCTTCAGTGATCAGAGTTGCGAGGGCGTCGATTGCTGGGTCTATCTCCTGTGAAGAGAGAGACGGTGATGGTTGTCTTCTCGGTGACATTCTGATCGTAACCAATAGGATATTAGTTAGTGCAATGATCGAATGCAGAAGACATAATGCAAGTAATCTCCTAATTCCTATGTTCACTACATCAAGGGTCCCTAAGTTATAGTCTAGGCCAAACCATTTATGTAATGACCTATTATTCTCTATAACCTTGAGCTCTGATACCAATCTGTCACACCCCGAGCTGGCGAGGTTGGATCGGAGTCCCCGTCGGGCGGAAGGTTCTCGGGGCGCGATATCGTGAGTGATAATCGTGATGATCAGATTGTTTACATAGCATCAATGTTAAGAATAACTGAAGCACAATCAAACATTAAACTACGATTACAAAGTTAAATTACAATATCAATGTTCAGTAATTTAACTCGGTAAACCTAACAAAAGAATCATATGTTTCCTATCTTGTGTCTGTACAAGATATCAAAAGTGATTCGTATCCTTAGCAAAATATGTGCTTCTTCAAAAGTCTACTAGGTCTGTTAACTGGCACCCTAGTATGCAATCCAAAAGCTTAAGCCTATTCCTGTGCGTCACCTGAGAAACATGTAAGAAAACAAAGTCAACACAATGGTTGGTGAGTTCATGTAGTTTTAGTATTTGTAAAATAGCTTTTGCAAATCTCTTTGGTAAAACCTTAACCTCATTAATAACACCTGTATCATCCAACTCGGTATGCTTATATATAGGGCATACCCCTGAGTCGAGCCTACAACCCGCCCAGACGCCGTCCCACCACATACTAAGTCGCATAGGACATTGCTATTAATGATAATTAAGCATTTTACCTACCATTCGTTTCATTCTTCATCATAGCTTTAGTTTACTGTTTCAAAGTTTACAAGTCTATAGCATTCGTATGTATTAGCTTCAATATTAGTTTAAAAGCATCGTGGTTAAAAGTTTATGATATCGACCCAAAAGCATTTATGTTTCCCCCTAGGTAACGACCTTAATCTCATTAACACCACCTGTATCATCCAACTCGGTATGCTTATAAATAGGGCATACCCCTGAGTCGAGCCTACAACCCGCCCAGACGCCGTCCCACCACATACTAAGTCGCATGGGACATTACTGTTAATGATAATTAAGCATCTTACCTACCTCCATTTCGTTTATAGCTTTAGCATTATGTTTATAGCATGAGTGAACATTGAGGAATCACTGTATGGCAAGCACTGAGAGGCCATAAGTCTACCCCTCAAGTCCCGACTATAAAGGTCACCCTATGGCAAGCACTGAGAGACCATAATAGGTGCCTTCTAGTCCTGACTGTGAAGAACACATGAAGGCAAGTACTGAGAGACCAACTATTGTTCTTCAAGTCCCGACTAGGAAGAACACATGAAGGCAAGCACTGAGAGACCAACTATTGTTCTTCCATAGCCAATAGTTTTAGCCTCCAAATAGTTTCACAACCGGTAAGGCAAGCACTGAGGGGCCAAACCGTTGCTTTTGCATAACAAGTTTATAGCTTTCAAAGTTTAACAACCGGAGAGGCAAGCACTGAGAGGCCAAACCGTTGTTTTTGTATAACAAGTTTATAGTTTTCAAAGTTTAACAACCGGAGAGGCAAGCCTTGAGAGGCCAAACCGTTGCTTTTGCATAACAAGTTTATAGCTTTCAAAGTTTAACAACCGGAGAGGCAAGCACTGAGAGGCCAAACCGTTGCTTTTGCATAACAAGTTTATAGCTTTTAAAGTTTAACAACCGGAGAGGCAAGCACTGAGAGGCCAAACCGTTGTTTTTGTATACCAAGTTTATAGCTTTTAAAGTTTAACAGCCGGAGAGGCAAGCACTGAGAGGCCAAACCGTTGCTTTTGCATAACAAGTTTATAGCTTACAAAATGTTTAAAGCATTCGTAGTTTTAAGCATATAGTTTATGGCATAAATGTTAAGCATCTAGTTTAAGTATATAGTTTATAGCTTAAACATCGAGTGTGTAGTTTACGATTATAGTTTATAGCGTAAGCATCAAGAGTAGCGTTTAAGAATATAGCTTAGAGCATAAGTATAAAGAGTATAGTTTAAGAATATAGTTTATAGCATAAGCTTCAAGAATAGCGTTTAAGAATATAGCTTAGAGCATAAGTATAAAGAGTATAGTTTAAGAATATAGTTTATAACATATGCATTAAGCACTTAGTTTAAGCATCAAGTGTATAAATTAAGCTTCTAGTTTGCAACATAAGCATCAATCACCAAGTTTAAGCATATTGTTGTAGCATGAGCATCAAGTCTTCTAAGCATCCAACATATGTTTTCAAGCCTCAAGTTTAAAGTATAAGTTTCAAGTCTATTGTTTTTCCAAGTATTCTAAGTCTCAAGTATAAGTTTCAACATAAATATCATGTTTATGTTTAAAGCATTAAATAACATTTCAAGAGTTTATGAAAATATTTAACATGCTTCTCAGTCCCGAAGTATAACAAATAAGTTTAAAAAGGGACAAATGAACTCACCTTGTAATTGTAGGGTTGACTTAGCTTAAAGAAAGAAGACACGCGCTCTTTGTTGTTCTTGTGGTAGTTTTTTCACGCTCCTGTATTGATTTCACGTTGTTGTAATTTATAAGTGTAGGTTATATGAATTCGTGTGCGTGTGTTTGTGTTAACCCTATACTCGGTTAACCCATCGTATGTCTCGGTCTTCATTCGGCCCCCATGTATTGATTATGATCTTTGCATGTTCATCAATTCATTTTGACTTAACACATGAATTTACTTGATGTTACATTCCAACTATGTTAAATTTAGACTTATGAACATAAGTCTCTAACCTTGTCATAACACATAGGTAACCATTGATTTCTTGTTTACTTTATCTAATTGCATTTTGCTTTTAATGTGTTGAATTAATTTATCAACTATGTGGGCCGAATGAGTTTATTAGTTCAAATGACATACGTGAGCTTTTGTGTGGTATTTGGGCCGATATGAATTTAGCTTGGGCCGGTAGTTGATTCACGAAAACTGTTGGGCCAAATTAGTTGGGCCTAAGACAAAAAGAAATAGGTTTGACAACACTACTGGGCCGACTAGTTGGACTTGGGCCAGATTCAACAAGTTGGAGCCGAAAATAATTATGTTGGGCTGGGAAAAACTGATAATGGGCCTGAACAAGATGCTGTGAGCCATGATCCTGGTTCGGTTATCTGTTCTGCTCGACCACTCAAAAGAAAAGGTTTTTCACTGGCAACAAACCATTATAGAAGGTTAATAGAAGGTTTGGTTCTCGTTAGATATGCATGGTTCGTTTGAGGTAAAGCTGTCACAAGGTTCGGTGGTCGAAGTGAGAGGTTCGTCTAGGGCTTGTGTCTTCCCAAGGTTCGTGTCTCTAAGGGTCGGCTAGGGTTCGGCGGACTGTTAGGTTCGGGCATGCACGTGGGTTCGCTACACTTTGTGGGTTAGCCAACCGAAATGGTTCGTCGGCCAGCAATGGTTCGCACCTGGTTCGGGAGGTCTAGGTCCGAGGGTTCGTGAGCAAACAAGAGAGTTCGGCCAGTAAGCTTCGGGAGGGGTTCGGTTGATGTAGCAGAAATGGTTCGGCTAAGCCAAGATGATAGGATAGGTTCGCAAGGGTTCGTTTGCATGTGGAGTTTGTGACTGTCGAGGGTTCGGCTGTGAACCGCTCATTCTCATCAGCCCATCCACGAACCCTGGTTCTAAACCATCATTGGACCCCCTCTTTGTTGTGGTGACACTAGAAGGGTTTTCAAGAGTGTAGAGTCGTTTTACAAGTGCTTGAACCGGTTGTGGATCTGGATCGAACAAAAGGGTGTGAAAACCCTCTTTTTCCGAGTTTTCTTTCGTTCATACCTTGAATTTGACTGGGTAACTTCTCCAATCTGTTGTACTTCCTTGTAGAGCTCGTCAAGGGCTACGCGTGGGCGCAAGAATCACTCAAATCGGTGGAGGAATGAAGAAGTTATGGGCATTTGAAGGTGGTTTAGTGGTGGTGAGTGTGGTGGCCGGGAATTGAGAAGGAGAGAGAGGATGAAGATGATAAAATGAGAAAACATTCTCATTTTAGGTTTTTATACTACGAGTGGTGTCCGGGTTCGTTTCGGTTGCTCGGTTCGCGTTTTCGTCGCGTATCCGGTCGTTACGCGCGAATTTTGTAAATTTAAATAAAAGGATTATCTTAAACTAATTGAATGATTATTTATTTCTAAAAATTATTTTAATTATCGTTGTAATAATTTATTTGTCGAACTTAATTATTTTTACACGTTTCATAATTTTCGCGTTTCGTAAATTTTCTTCGCGATTTAATAAAATAGTTAAATTTAAATTATTTTATGATGAGTTTCAAAATTGTAAAATAAGAAATATTATATTTCTTTAAATTGATGATCGTTCGTATCGTTTTTCGTGTTCGTTATCGTTTCGTCAGATCGCGTCGCCATCGCGCGTATTCGTTCGAATCGTCATCCGAACGAACACGACGATGGTTTGGCTTTCTGATTCTTGTTTTCTACTGTTAAGTCATTATTTCAGAACGTTAAACTGTCAGAATTATTCGTACAGATCGTCACCTATACGAATAATTCGTCTGTTTAGCATTCTATAATAATAACCGTTAAGGTTTTGTCTTGTTTAACCTCACATACGTTTACACGAAATAGTATCACATCAATTATTTATGTTTCAACAAAGGGTTGTCTGACCTGTTTTCTAACTGTTAAACCCGAAAGTTTAAATCAGATTCAGACAATCGTATAATAGTTTCATGTTACTCAAATGCATCAATAGTCTAAACATAGTTTCTCGTAAAGTATACCTGAGTTACTGTACAAGTTACTGTACAGTTTACTGTTCCGGTAACGATTCCGGCACAGATGTTACACAAGACGTTCATCTCAACAAGTAGATCACGAAAGTACAAGAATTTCGAGTATTTATCCGTCGATTACGAGGTAAATTTTAGTTTTAAATTCAGTTTAATGTGTGTGTTTCACGATCCATGATGTTTTTATAGTAGTAATCGAGGTTAAACACATAAAACACTTGGGTTAAGGTGTCTTGCACGTTTAGGTAGCTTTAGGAATGAGTTGTAACAGATTTGAGATCTCAAGGACGAGGATGGAAGCCTTGGAAATCCACAGGTTCGCGAAAACATTCCAGCCGAACCTAGCGGTTTCCCCAGCCGAACCCTGGTGCCGAACATGTTGTCACCTCACGAACCCTGCACCGAACCTGTACCCTCTGCAACCGAACCTGTGGTCACATGCAGCTGAACCTGCTCCTCTGAATTCCCGAATCTAGTGCGGTGAACCCTACCTCATGCGGATCTAGGGGTGACAAACCCTTGAAACGAACCTCCCTTTTCAGTTAGCCGAACCAGTAAGGCCCCGAACCCTTTACTTGTGGCCGAACCCTTGTCCACATCATGACCAAACCCTGCTAGCTTCAACGAACCAACTTGAGCCACGAACCCTTGTAGGAGCTGACGAACCCTGCATGGCCGAACCTTGGCCATGCAAACCTTAATAGACACGAACCATTAGAACCTAACCCCTATGCTAGTGTAGCCGAACCATCAAGACCACGAACTAAACTCCTTCGGCCGAACCTTCCCTCATCATAGCCGAACCCTAAGGGTTCGTTGGTGTTGAAAGGTTAGCCGAACCCAAGGAGATTGCCTCAAAAGGTTCGCTGCTCCTTGGGGGATACCGAACCTACATGTATTAAAACTCTTGGTTACTAGCGTGTATTGGGGGATATCATAACTCATGCATGAAAAACAAGTTTAGATTATGTGTGTGTGCATAGGAAACTAGAAGGGTTTTCTTTAAAGCACCCTAACCATTTGTTATGAAGTGTTAAATTCTAGTGAATTAACTTGACAATTAGGGAATTATGGGTTACCCATGTGAGACATACTAGAGTCATAGTAATGAAAAGGATAAGAATAGGTGATCATGGATACTTATCTTTCCTACTAACGGCTTCTAAATTCGCATAACACTTAAGAGGATGTCAGAGGGTTCATGAGAATCAAAAGCACAAGTCTTGTAATCAATTTGAAATCAAAGATCTTCAATTGGGCCTAAGTGGGCCCAATGGGGCTTAATTAAGTCCATCACATATTAAATGTTTATTTAAATTCAAGTAATGATTTTTTTTTATAAAAGTGAAGGCTTTGTGAATATATTAAATTAAATTGAATAATTTTCTAAAATCTTGTTTAATTTGAAATGAAATGAAATTTATTTATAAATGTTTAGTCTAAAGTATTATGATTATCTTGTTGGGAAATTGATGTAAAATAGACAATATAATTGTCTGGATTTGAACAGAAAACAAAGGAAACTCTGTCCAAATTTTGTGAAAATTTAAATGTAAGTTTCTATAACTAGTTATGGGATTGCGTCATAAAAGGGTAACTAAGTTAGATTAGATCATAAAATCACTTAGTAAAGTAGGACACTTAGTTACACACACCAAGACCAAACCTTAGGTGCGACGATTATTACGTATACTTATCGTATTTAAACTCTTATAAAACAACTCAGGAACCGAAGAAACCTAATTTACAGCAAGAGTGCGCATTCTATGATAGAACATTAGACATCAACACAGGTGAGTTCATCGCCCCTTTTCTAAACATTTTGTTTTCAAACGCGGGGCAGAGAAGCATGCGTAAACTGCTTTATTTAAATTGTTTACTTAAATGCTTTTATTTAACATATGTTTTATATGTAAATTGTTAACCAAGAATCATGTCGAGGTGAATTTTATGCAGGTTTTACTAAATTCATCTACTTATAATTTAAGTGGATAATTGGGTTAAACTAAACATTTCCAATAAATCAAACGAAACATTTTGACGAAACAAGTTTGTCATTTCAACGAATCAAATAAAACATTTTGACGAATCAAGTGGGTGATTTCAACGAATCAAGCAAAACATTTTGAAAATTTAAGTGTGTGAGTTCAACGAATCAAACGAAACTATTTTGACAAAACAAGTGGGGAAGTTCAACGAATCAAACGAAACTATCTTTGCAAAGTTAATATTCGATGTTCAACAAATAACATGTTTGATGAACAACGAATCAAGAGTACATTTGATCAACGAATCTGGTATTCCATGATCAACGAATCAAGTACATCTTGTGACAGAATCAGACGAATCAATAAATCATTTTCAAGAGAAAATCTGGGAAATATCAAAGATAACATATGCCAACACAACGAATCAAGAACGAAACAAGAAATCCTACATTTCAAGAAGTCCTAGCTAGACCGTTTGATTTGTAGGTCATATGTTTGATGATATTTACAGAATTCCCTAACTACTAAGAACCTTGATTAACAGACTAGTCTACTCGAGTTGACCAAGGCCCAATCATTAGGACTTTGATTTTATTAAATGTTTATTTATTTATTTAATTAAGCATTTATAACTGTTTCTACAATTGCTGTGGTTGATCATATTGTGTGATGAATTTATGGAATCTACATGGATTTCAAATGATTGCAATTACAGGGACAAAGAACAGAAGGATTTTGGGTTTAATGAGAAGGGTAAAAATGCTTAATTATCAATTACAACAGTGTCATATGCGGATTAGTATGTGGTCGGACGGTGGCTGGGCGGGCGGTAAGTTCGACCCTACATATGCCCTATATATTAGCATACCGATCCGGATATTACATGTGGAGTTAATGAGGTTAAGGTTTTTACCAAAAGAGGTTTTCAAATCATTTTCAAATTCTAAACTATATGAACTCACCAACCATGTGTTGACTTGATTTTTGCATGACTTCTCAGGTGACGAACAGGTCAATTAAGAAGCCTATGCTTTTGGACTAGGACTTCAGATAGAAGACTTAGTATTTTTGGACCTGCATATTTTTGGAACATCATTATACAATTGTTTTGTATATCTTGTATAGTTACAAGATAGTTATCTTATGATGTTTATGATAGATTTCATTGTTAAGTTATGAACGATACGGATGTAATTTAACTTTGTAATTCTATTCTATTTAGCATTTCTCATTTATATCATGTGCAATGTAAACAATCTGATCACTTTGATTATCACTCACGATATCGCGCCCCGAGAACATTCCGCCCGACGGGGACTTCGATCCAACCCCGCCGGCTCGGGGTGTGACATACGGCCACAGCACCCTCATTCGGTCGGCCTTCATTTGATACCCCTATTCGGCTATGTAACATCAAGTGCCAGATAGTCCGGCAAGTACGTACGGTATGCGTACTTTCACTTAATACTATGTGTAAATACATGTACATGAACAGTTATTGTATTATCAGAATTCAAAATACAATACATAGTTGTACGTATTTTTGTGTAAACTTAAATACAGTAAGTAAAACATACATTTGAAACATTAGTTGTGTGTACTTAAGTGAAAACCTAAGTCCAGTTAGCACAACGAAACACAAGAAACAACAGTGTACAATCAAACAACGAAAACATATCGGTTGCGATCTGATGTCCACAGATGACAGGAATCAGATGGCCGACGAATCAGTACAAGAGCAATCTGAAAACTGGATGTTTAATTGAGTCCGACAGTGAGGAAACACAATTCAAACACAAATGCAGTGTTATTTCAGAATAACGAACTGACAGTGTGTTTGTGTGGGTGACGATTCACACAAACATATCTGTGAGTTTAGAGTTCTGAAATAATGACTGAAAAGTAGAAAACAAAAGTCGGAAAGCAAAACCATCGTCGTGTTCGTTCGGGTGACGATTCGAACGAATTACGCGTGATGGTGACGCGATCTGACGAAACGAAAACGATAATACGACACGAACGAAAATAATTTAATAAAATAAATAATTAACATTTTACAATTTTGAAACTCATCAAATAATTAGAATAATTTTCTTTTATTTATTCTATTTAAATTACGCGTAATTTTTCCGGAAACGTAACGAAAGCGCGAACCGAACAACCGAAACGAACCCGAACTCACTCGGGGTATAAATACCCTTAAATGAGTTCATTTTACTCATTTTACTCATCTTCTTCTTCAAACAAACCCTAAAATCCTGGTTTCAAGAAAACACCTCCATATCTCACCTTCTCTCTTCCATAACTTCCTCATTTCTTAACCAAATCACTCCATTTTTGAACCTACACGAAGCTCTCATCCCCCTCTACATGAAAGTACAACCGATCTAACACGAAACCCATCTGAATCCGAGGTATGAGGCTGTTTTTGGCACGAAAATTAGGGTTTTCATAACCCTTGACCGACCACCACCTTTAAATCGGTTTTGAGTCTTCCCCCTCTCAACCCACGACCACCGGAACCCTCCTAAGCATCTGTCATCTTCACAGCCACCATAAAATACCAAGATGGGGCGGCTCTAGGTGAGACTAGCTGTGGCCGAACTACAAACCCAATGACCGAATGGCCTGGGGGGCGAAAGGACCAAGGTCGAATGACCATCTCCTTCGGCTGTCATTCTGCCGCCACCCATAGCTCATTCGCCGGTACACATTCATCCCTATAACTTCGGCCACCACCGAGAATGATCCTCATTCGGTCGGCCAACTCCTCTTCATTCGAGCATTCTCATTCGCTGGTCAAGTGTCATTCGGCCACCACCTTTCAGCCATTCGACAGCCACCTTCATTCGGTCACAACCAAGACCCATTCGACCCCCATCCTCCCGGCCACCCTCACACCATTCGACCAACGGCCAGCAAAGCGTAGCCCCAGTCAGCCGGTTACCCTAGTTCGACTCCAGTAGCATCTTGTGGCCAAGACCACTAAGTCAGAGAACCATTTGGGCCCAACATCAACAAATCAAGCCCAAACACAGTTCAACTCAGCCCACCTGTTGGCCCAGATACACCTCACTGATTTTAGCCCAAGGCCTGCTGCTGCAACCCAATAGCCTGGCCACCTGGGTATTTCGGCCCAATACCATGACTTGATCCGGCCTACATTTGTTTCAGACCCAACAGCATCATCCTACGGCCCACAGTTGTTTGTTCAGGCCCACATCACTAGTCAGAAACCCAAGTCCATAGATCTAGCCCATGGGACTGTTCAGGCCCAATATTATCATACACGAGGCCATGTGCACTATTTGGGCCCAACCAGTCGGCCCAAGGCCTGATCCGGTCCAAGTTCACACAATTGGCCCACATCTTTTACCTTGGCCCCATTGGTTTAGCCATGGTCTTGGTTTGGCCCATCATGGTTTAATCAGCCCAACTCAGATTGTTTAGCCTAAACACAAAAAATGAGCCCATGACTACTTTGTTTCGGCCCATTTAACTCAAATTGCAAACGAAAACATAAAGGTCATTCTAAAGATAACATGCATGGGACTTGATTCATTAATGCAAAGTCAAAGAGGAGTTTGGGTTAATACATTCACAAAGCCTAAAACAATTAAGTTATAATAATAATTTCATGGTTATGTACTAACTATGTAATAAACTATTTCAACTTAACAAGGACAACAAGTAGAGTATTAAACTTTAAATCTAAATTGAACACTTAGGGTTAATACCTACACGCACTCACATACACATGACTAATACTTACAACTTATAAACAACGTGAAATCAATACAGGATCGTGAAAACAAACTCAATTACAACTCAGAGCGCGTGTATTCTTTCATTTAAGCTAAGTCAACTCAAAAACTACAGGGTGAGTTAATATGCCCCTTTTCTTTAATCTTTACTGATTTTAAACTCTCGGGGTTGAGAAACATGCTTTACTTTTATTTACTTAAAAGTTTTGCGTACATATTGTTAATACTTTGATTAAATGATATTACATTGTTTATTATCATATATCATTATATGTATGCTTGTATGATTACATTTGACAGGAAAAGATAAGATGATGATGATATTATAATATCATAACTCATCAATACAGTAGAATAACATAGTTATATGATTATCTCTTACAACACTTAGTTATTCTTACAAGAAATAACATAGAAACAATTACAAGGATCATGATGACAAGAACAAGACATAAGAATGATATAAAGATAACACATCTTTATTAACTCATTCAATACAAGAGTTAAGTGTAATAAGACTAGTTCTTATAACACTTAGCTTTACAACTCAATACCTATTACAAGAGAACATAGTACAAGAATCATCCACCACCTGAGTCGACTAAGGGAATTAAGACTGGTTCTTATTACTGCTTAGTGACAACATGGTGACTACATGGAATAAAAAAGAATGATAATCATGATAATGTAATTTCATGATAACAACATCATTCACTCCATTAACTAACATAATGTAATAAGACAAGTTCTTATTTAACTATGTTAATACCATGGAGAACATATGACAATGAGAACAACAATACAAGTGAATACAATTACAATTAGTTACTATTGACCTGTTGCATTATATCACTTCAATCATGTGCCAAATTGTACAAGTAGATCATGTAAGCCCCTTTAATTCGCTGACCAGTTAGTTTGACGTGAATAAACCGACGATAGCATAGTGGTACCATAGGTTTGACAAACCTCTAGCTTGTAGAGCTAGTATGTTGATTGTATTGATTCATTGGCCGGTAACGTATGACCGGTGACAGGGCGACCTCAAGTCAGGTTCTGGGAAGTGACACATGGTGATATTAACCTACAGTGATAAGTAATTAATCCAACGGGATCCTATTGATTAGTAGGTTGAGGAATTGATCTTACCTCATGTTTCACTACTAGTAATAGCTTTCGTTGAGGACGCGGTACATACAAAGTGGTAGAGGTAAATCGGATGCATTGTATTCTGATTATGTGAGGATTACAATGGATTCCTTTTAGGCTCTATGCACTATGGTTCAAGAACAAGTTGCAAGCGGTTAACTAACACTCTTAATATTTAAAAGTGTAACAACAGTTAACCCCCCCCCCCCAAATATAGAATAATACAAGGATCTGATTAAATAAATCAAATTTCCTTAATACAATGAGGGTGTATCAATACTTCGGTTTGATAACTAAACCCCTCACACTATATTATTCTATAATTGATACAACATACGAATACATATCAGACACGTGGAATAAACGGGAAATGGATATCTTTAGTTGTATCGCAAGTGGTGTGGAACTTGACGGAGTATGTGGTGGGATAGCGTCTGGGCTTGACCCTTTCGTGATTCCCTATATATAAGCATACTTAATCAGGTGATACACTACTTGTACATATAACTAAGGAGAGGCCATTGGGTGGTACAGGTGAAACAAGTGTTACAAGTAACAAGTATGACATTGTGGATGTGTGTATGATCAATTCAATGATTTCAATTACTAAACTTATGAACTCACCAACCTAGTGTTGACTTTGTTTAAATTGCATGTTTTCTCAGGTGACGAACAGGTGTAGATATATACATGCAAGCGCTAAGCTAGTGGACCTTTAGAAGACCTAGCTTACTTTTGATTGCAT
Organism: Mikania micrantha; assembly: GCA_009363875.1. NCBI lineage: Eukaryota > Viridiplantae > Streptophyta > Magnoliopsida > Asterales > Asteraceae > Mikania > Mikania micrantha. Next base: position 28,199,787 of record CM018680.1, on the reverse strand, counting down.
ACTTTTGGAATGACAGAACAGTGAATCACTTTTGTATATCTTGTACAGTTCAAGATATAAACTCATTGATTCTTTTTGGATTAGATTTACTTAGTTAAATTATGATGTACAATGTAATTTAACTTTGTAATTCTATATCATTGTCATGTTTACATTTCTCAATTATATATCATGTGCTATGCAAACAATCTGATCATTTGATTATCATTCAAAGATATCGCGCCCCGGGAACCTTCCGCCCGACAGGAAAACCCGATCCGTTCCCGCCGGCCCGGGGTGTGACAGGCTAAGGCTATTCGGCTAAGGGTTGGGGGTTAGAATCATGAACTTTGGCCAAGGAACCTTGTGGTAAGGTGTGTGTGCATGGGAAGGGTTATGTATGTGTGCATGGGAATTTTTAGAGTTTTCTAACAAGAAGCCACCCTAGCTTTGTTAAACAAAGCTAGTAAACTTGTAAACATATCATGCTAAGTATCAAGACATCAATGCTTTACTGAACAAATGCTAAACATATAAATTTTCTATCACAGGATAAATACAGAATTATGCAATAATCACAAGAATATTACTTATTCTAGTGAAAGCACGAAATTCGAGGAAGCAAGGAATTGACCAAATGTTGATGTTGATTCATTTTAACACCCAAGACTTAGTAAATATTTTACTACTTACAACTAACTTAGATAGTCCAACGGGACTTCTAAGCTAAGTTGTACGTACAATTGGTTCAAGAGAAAAAAGAAAACTAAGAATTTATATTAGGCTTAGAGTTAATTAAGTTGGATTACTTAAGCCTAATAAACGAATCTATGAACTTTCTTAATAAAACCCATTATGATTTTGTTAAATGGAATCAATGATAAACTATTTCGTTACTTAATTAAATGATCTCTAACATAAGGTTTACTTAAAATAAATTACTTTGCAACTATTTAATCAAAGTCTTATGGGATCAAGGGTTTTAATGATGGGTAATACCTTAGACCAAATATATGAAGTCTTAGAAAACACATTATTGAGATAGGACACTTAGTTGCACATTGAGACCGAAACCCTAGTTTGCGACTATTATAACTACTTATCGCATTCAAATCTCTTAAAACAACTCAGGTGCTGAAGATACTTAAGCTACAACGAGCGAGCGCGCATTTTCTGTGGTAATATATACTTAGCAACACAGGTGAGTTCATTTGTCCCTTTTCAAACTAATTTGATTTTTCCTCGGGACTGACAAGCATGTATACATTTTAAACAAAAAGTTTAGATGTTTCACAAATGCTTTTAAAACTAATGCTAATACTAATGTTATATGCTAAACCTACAGATTGATGCTAAATGCTATTACTAACACTATACATCAATGCTACAGATTGATGCTAAATGCTAATGCTAACACTATATGCTAAAACTACAGATTAATGCTAAATGTTAATGCTAACACTATATGCTAAAGCTACAGATTAATGCTAAATGTTAATGCTAACACTATATGCTAAAGCTACAGATTAATGCTAAATGTTAATGCTAACACTATATGCTAAAGCTACGAAGTGACACTGAATGCTAATGCTATATATTAATACTACGGGTTAATACTAGAAGCTACATACACACATACTAACGGTGTAACACTATGAATGCTATGAACTCTTGTATGCTTATATGCTTGCCATGCTAAAGCAACGGTTTAGCCTCTCAGTGCATGCCTTACCGGTTGTGAAGCTAGTACTTGTGCACAAGATACGTAAATGCTATGCTATATGAATGATATAAACTTGTATGCTAAAGTTACTGGCTATGGTAGAACATACTAATTTGGCCTCTAAGTGCTTGCCATAGGGTGTTCTTCATAGTCGGGACTTGAAGGAACAGACCGTCGGTCTCTCAGTGCTTGCCATAGGTTGACCTTCATAGTCAGGACTTGGAGGAACAGACTGTTGGCCTCTCAGTGCTTGCCATACAGTGGTTCCTCATCGTCCACTCATGGTTATGATATGTGACTGGGACGATTTTGGTTTTCTTTAGTTGACTTTGTGTCATCTTAGAAATCCTTTATCGAAACCCCGAAGTTTCTCATCACATCTAGTTCCAATATGGATTGATACTGAATTCCTTAGGGCGTCCAGTTGTCCATAGCGGTAACTCTCAAAGCTAAACTGCTGACGTTGTTGTGTGAATGCTGAAAACTTATAAACAGAATGCTAAATCTATGATGGGAACGGGATTGGATGGTAGGTACAATGCTTAATTATCATTAACAACAATGTCATATGTGGTTTAGTATGTGGTGGGATGGCGTCTGGGCGGGTTGTAGGCTCGACTCTTTCGTATGCCCTATATATAAGCATATCGAATTGGATATTACAGGTGATGTTAATGAGGTTAAGGTTGTTCCGAAAAGGTTTGCTAAAGCTATTTTCAACTACTAAACTATATGAACTCACCAACCATTGTGTTGACTCTATTTTCTTACATGCTTTCGTAGGTGACGTACAGTAATAGGCTAAGGCTTCAGGACTGCATGATAGGATACCCAGATAGAGGACCTAGTAGACTTTTGGAAAGCACATCTTTTGATATTGATACGAATCTCTTTTGATATCTTGTTCAGATACAAGATAGAAACATTTGATTCTTTGATAGGTTTACTTAGTTAAATTATCAAACATTGATATTGTAATTTAACTTTGTAATCTGAGTTTAATGCTATTTGTGCTTTAGTTATTCTTAACATTGATGCTATGTAAACAATCTGATCAACAGGATTATCACTCACGATATCGCGCCCCGAGAACCTTCCGCCCGGCGGGGAAGTCGATCCGTCCCGCCGGCTCGGGGTGTGACACTGGAGTTCATGTCTCATCCGACAAATAATTTCTTTTGTTTTCTATGTGAAATTGATTTAATAGATTCTGTAATATACGAAACAATTAATAAACACCAATATTTCAATCATTAGACATAGCTCAACCGCTTTAATCGTAGGGACGAAATCTGGGATGTTTCGGATTCGAATCCCTCCCAGAACCGTTTGTTTTAGTTTCTTTGTATAATCATTTTAAACAATTTTTAAAACTCAGAATGTTTCGATTTTAATAAACAATTGTGAATTAGATTTAACCTGCTATGTTTTGGGAGTGAAGTCGAGAGGTCATGAGTTCAAATCGTATTCAAAACAACTTTTTAGATTGTTTTATCTTAAAATCACATAAATCATAATCTCCGACCAAAAACTCTTAAGTCATTATTTTACGAGATGAAATATATATATATCCATATATATATATACATATTTATAAATGTTAATAAACGAATTTAAAGAAAATAATAATAATAATAAACCTAATTGATCGGTTAAATGTTAAAAGAGTCCAAGTCATCAAAACCAAACCGATTAAGTATATGAATCAAAATTCAATTAAACTAACATGAAATCACATAAAAACACAGATTATCGAATCGTCAGATGATTGGATTGCTTAGTTATTATCTGAAATAAATTTGCTGATAAACTGCTTTGGTTAAGGTGCAGATTTTCTTTTCATCACTTGTAGTATATTTCTGTTTTGCATACCGTTTTGTACGGATTCTGTTTGTTCAAATCTGAGTATTTATGTTTCTATAACCGTTTAATCTCTGTTTCTATATTGTATTATGATTTATTATTGCCACGATATGATATCGTGCTTCCTTATTTCGTTTATCATGCAATATATCTGTATTATATCGTACTCATTATTGCATGATCTGATTATGACATTACTTGGTGGTTTAACTACCCTACTAAACCTACTAAACTTACTAAACCCACTGAACTTCTGATCTATTACCCGAAACAGGCCCTTCATGGCAGCAACCATGATGTGGAACCACTCATGGTGGTTAGTTGAGTCATGTAATCTTTATTTAGTACTCTGAGAGTGTCACACCCCGAGCCGGTGGGGTTGGATCGGAGTCCCCGTCGGGCGGAAGGTTCCCGGGGCGCGATATCGTGAGTGATAATCGAAATGATCAGATTGTTTACATTGCACATGATATAAATGAGAAATGCTAAATAGAATAGAATTACAAAGTTAAATTTCATCCGTATCGTTCATAATTTAACAATGTAAATCTATCATAAACATCATAAAATTTTTATCTTGTAACTGCACAAGATATACAAAATAATTGTATAATGATGTTTCAAAAATATGCAGGTCCGAAAATACTAAGTCTTCTATCTGAAGTCCTAGTCCAAAAGCATAAGCTTCTTAATTGACCTGTTCGTCACCTGAGAAGTCATGCAAAAGACCAAGTCAACACATGGTTGGTGAGTTCATATAATTTTTATAAAATGAGTTTGAATAACCTGAATGACAACCTTAACCTCACCATTAACCACCTATATCATCTAGTTCAGTATGCTTATATATAAGGCATATGTAGGGTCGAACTTACCACCCGCCCAGCCACCGTCCCACCATATGCTAAACTACATGATATATTGTTCCTGGTGATAATTAGGCATTTCGTTCCACTACTTTGATTCCATGACACATGATTCTCATTAATTGATCACCCTGAAAATGTTTGTCTTGATTCCCCGAAGTGACAACCTTAACCTCATCAACAACCACCAATTTATCCAATCAAATATGCTTATATATAGGGCATATGTAGGGTCGAACTTACCGCCCGCCCAGCCACCGTCCCACCACATACCGGACTGCTTAACATATTGTTGTTAATGATAATTAAGCATTTCACCCTTACCATTAACCCAAATGATTCTTCAGTTCATTGTTCCTGTAAATACAACAATCTGGAATCTATGTTGATTCCTTAAGTTCATCACAATAATGATCAACCACAGTAATTGTAGGAACAGTAATAAATGCTTAAATAATTAATAAATAAACACTTAATAAAATCTAAGTCCTAATGATTGGGCCTTGGTCAACTCGAGTGGACTAGTCTATCAATCAAGGTTCTTAGTAGTTAGGGAATTCTGTAAATATCATCAAACATATGACCTACAAATCAATCGGTCTAGCTAGGACTTCTTGAAATGTAGGATTTTTGATTCGTACTTGATTCGTCCCTTGTTTCGTATTGTTTCGTTGGCATATGTTATCTTTGATATTTCCAGACTTTCCCCTGAAAATGATTTGTTGATTCGTTTGATTCGTTGAACTCACACACTTGTTTCGTCAAAATAGTTTCGTTTGATTCGTTGAAATCACACACTTGTTTCATCAAAATAGTTTCGTTTGATTCGTTGAAATGTTTAGTTTAACCCAATTATCCACTTATTTCATAAGTAGATAAACTTAGTAAAACCTGCATAAAATTTACCTAGACATGATCTAGGATATCAATCATACGTGTAAAACATATAGAATTTAAAAGCATTTAAGTAAACAATTTAAATAAACAGTTTACGCATGCTTCTCAGCCCCGCGTTTTAAAACAAAAACGTTTAGAAAAGGGGCAATGAACTCACCTGTGCTGCTATGTAAATGATCTAACACAAAATGTGCGCTCTTGTTGTAGCTTAGGTTTCTTCAGTTCCTAAGTTATTTTATAAGAATTCGAATACGATAAGTATATGTTTTAGTCGTCGCACCTAAGGTTTGGTCTCGGTGTGTGTAACTAAGTGTCCTAATTACTAGTGTGATTCTAAAATTTTGTCTTCTAGTCTAACTTAGATACCCATTTACAACCCAATCCCATAATTTATTATAACAACTTACTTTTAAATTTTTACAAAATTTGGGCAGAGTTTCCTTTGTATTCTGTTCAAATCCAGACAATTATATTCTCCATTTACAACAATTTCCCAACAAGATAATCATAATAAACTTTAACTAAACATTTATAAGTAAATTCCATTTAAATTTAATAAGATTTAGAAAGTCATTTAATTCTAATTTAGTAGGTTCAAAAACATTTTATGTTATTAAAAATCTCATTACTTGAATTACCTGGCATTTGACATGTGACGGGCCTTAATCAGGCCCATTGGGCCCACTTAAACCCGATGATAGCTTTTGATTTTTCCTTGATTATAACTCGAAATCCTTGAACCATATGACATAAATATCCATGTTACTTATGCTAACAACTCATGTTGAGTTCTAAATGTGGGTTACTAAAACCCTTGTTATAGTGATTCTAACCCACAATTGATTTCATCACCTTACCTTATTGCAATGACCCTAGTATTTATCCCATGCACCCATGCACATACATACTTAGAGTATTCCATGCAAGCACCTTATGAGATCAATTCTCATGAGATACCTAGGTTGATGGCCAATTACCCATTCCCTAAGTTCCCACTACTAGTTTTGATAGTCCCAAGTCCATTTCTACGTTGATTCAACAATACATGGCTTCGGTTAACACCCAGGTCAGCGAACCTATGGGTAGGTTCGGCCAATGGGTTTTAAAAACCATAGGTTCGGCTGAAAATAAAGAAAAGGTTCGGCTAAGATGGGGAAAGGTTCGGCCTCCAGGGTTCGGCCAAGCATCAGCTCCACGAACCCTCATGGTTTGTTCAATGAAAGAGGGTTCGTCCTATGCAGCCTCGGTTCACTGCTCAAAGGGTTCGTCATCTTAGGGTTCGCTCCTCTTATATGGTTCGGTTACTCCAGCTGGGTTTGCTCGAAGGAACAAGGTTCGGCTAGAGTTCGGCTATAGCTAGCGGGCCACAGGTTCGGGACAGCTTCCCAGGGTTCGTTGCAGGGTTTTGTTCCAGGTTGACAAGTTCGTAGCTCAGGGTGGGTGTTCGTTGCAGGGTTCGGCTAGCCATCGAGGGTTCGACACTCTTCTTAATCAAGCAAAAAGTTCAGCCAACTGAAGATAGCCGCGAACCTGTCTCATCATCGTCTACCATCGAGCTCAACCTGTTACAACTCATTCCTAGAGCTTTCTAAACATTCACCATGATTAATCTCAAGAGTTCTAAGTGTTGACGACCGACTACGAAAACCATATAGATCGTGAAACACCCACTAAAACCGAATTTAAAACAAGAATTTACCTCAAAATCAGTGGATGGAAGTTTAAAATCCATGTACTTTCGTAATCTACGTGACGAGAGGATCGCTTTGACACCTAGAATGCTTGAATCCACCAAGAAATGAGCTCCAATCTTAGAGAGAAGTGGGTTTCTTGAGAGAGAATTAGAGAGAGAGAGTGAGGAACGAGATTGAAGAGAGAGAGAGAGTTGGTGTGGTGGTTGTGGCATTTAATTGCCACATTTAAATGTTCCAAACACCCGGTAATTCGACCTCGTTCGGTTTCGCTTAAAACTTCGATTTCTCTTGGTTTTCGTAGTGAAACGACGTGGTTTATAAATTAAGGATTTATAATTTTATTACAGATTATGATTCCTAATAAATTAACTAATATCTTTTATTTATATTAAATATTTAAAATATTAATTTACTTTTTAAATTGAATCGTACGGTCGTCGCGCGTATTCGTTCGAATCCTCACCCGTACGAACACGACGATAACTATACTTTTCAATATTGATTTCTAATTATCGGATATTATTCAGAACGTTAAACTGTCAGGTTTACTCGTACAGATCGTCACCCATACGAATAATCCGTCAATTTAGCATTCACATAACAACATCCGTGTGTTTTGTTCTGTAAATCCTCACATACGTTTATACATAATAAATTCCTAACAGATAATCCCATGATGGTTCTGCGTTGTCAAATAATTATCTGACTCAAGAACCATAGTTCTGAACTTTGTTTCTGTTAAATGTTTCTGAACTTGTTGTTTGATAACACAATATGATATTGACAATTGATTATGAATATGAAATGCACTAAATGTATATAGTTCGTACCTGTTTACTGTTCGTGTTACTGTTTAAGATCACTGTTCCGGCACGATTACGGCACTGATGTTACAGATAGTACACTTGTGCACCTACTGAATTCTGGAGAGGCGTATGGACTGATCCTAGGATAATTTCAACTGTACTTTCTGATTTCTGGGGGATAGTGATGTGTATGTCAAGACTAATATCTCATGTGCTGGTAAGCGGGAGTAGCTACCTGTGAACCTTACGCTTTTTTGTATGTACAGTCGGCTCGTGGTATATTTTGGGATTTCCCACTATTTCTGACTTACACTGTAACCTCTATTGTTGCTTCTTAAAGGTTATAATTTTATTAA